>JAAAKQ030131283.1:0-13482 GCA_010016005.3 Zanna intricata | reverse complement strand
GAAACGGCTGGCACTGGATAGGGAATCTTGGAGAGCTGCATCAAACCAGTCAAATGACTGAAGACAAAAAAAAAATACGTAAAAGGAATAAAATGTGAAGCCAATATGAAAAGAGAAGACAACTTTTAGGAAGCAAATTTTAGCAGGTTAATTAAGATGAAGATTAATTGTAACAATCAGTAGAATTAAAAATAGTTATATCTATGTACAAAGTACTAAATCGAAAAGATTTTAGACTAACTGAAATTAAATGCAAATAATTCCTGAAACCCCATAGCCATCCTTAAAAAACAAGAATCCAATGCCAGTCTTATTAAGGAATAAAGTAACATAATTGTAATAATTTTGTTAAGCACGGCCTATTGATATAAGTGAATAATAATGGATAATATATAAAAAAAAGCCCTTACCAAGAATTCAATTCGGCGCGTTCGTGCGCTTTCGGAATTAAATTTCATCTTCAGGAATTCTAATATTCGTTCTATTATATATAATATTAATTAAAACTTCACGAGTAAATTGTAATAAGAATGTGACATTTGCGTAAAAACATAATAGTTGGTCGTTAAAATTATGTCAACGTAAACGTCCTTTCAATTTGGTAGCCTCAACTGTTGTGTTCTATAATTTACTTCTGAAGTTTTAATTAATGTTGAAGTGAGAGAATGATTCGTGAATAACTTACACGACATCTGACTTCCTCACAATTTCTTCAATCCTGTCACGGTGCTCAATTGACGTGAGAGAATGATTCGTATATAACTAACACGATATCCGACTTCCTCACAATTTCTAACAATCCTATCACGGTGGCCAATTATAGTAAGAGAATGATTCGTAAATAACCAACACGATATCAAACTTCCTCACGATAATTTATCTAACCAAGCAAAAACAAATACTTACAACACTTAACCAAATCTTTTTTTTTTTGCGTAGGAGGAGGAAAAAGCTCTGCTAGCCGACATCTGCCCGCACAGATGACAGTGTGGGGCTCCCACCCACTAAGATACCTCCCCCTTCATCCCAGGGGCGGCCGGAATCGCCTCTCAGCATAACATCAGCTAGCCCTGGGGGCCGTGGCAGCAGATTACCCAACCTACTTCCCATCCCGCTTGGGCCCCTGCAGTGGAGCCCCCATTCGGGGTCCTCTTGGGATCGTTAGAGCGCGCCGACTCCTCGCTAGTGAGAAGCCGACGCGTTCCTCCTTCAAGAGGCTGCCCGTCCCGCCCTACATCTAACCTAAAGGGGCGGCATGCACATTTAAAAGTGCGCGAGTGCCCCTCCCCCACCCGCTCGCGAACTCTCAAATCTAAGAGGGGCCCAAGTGCATCATCGGAAATACCCCGACCCAGGACACTCATGCTTGTGTCCCCGACCAAGGCATCCTCTGCAATCAGGCTGCCTCCCATGCCCTAGACGTCGCCACGCTTCGTCCCATTTGTCTTCCTTCTTCTTTCTTGCTTTTTTTTATTTTTTAAAATTTTATATATATATATATACATATATATTTTTTATTATTATTTTTTAATATTATACATACATACGATACATCAGAACAAAACAATAAATAAACAAACATGGCAAAATACATGAAAAAAAAAAAATACAGATGAAAATAATACATGAACTGGAATATAAAATAAAATGAAATACAAACCAGAAATGAAAATGAAAACAATTCACAAACCATATTATACGTCCCAGTTCCTATGGCTACTCTGGAGGGAAGTTCAGGAAGAATTCCTCAGTCTTCGCCCCACGCCGCGGCCTCCCACTCGTTGGTTTCTAGAAGTGTGGAAGCATATGAGGCCACCTCCTCCCACTGCGCTTTACTCCGAAGCATGTGTTCCATTAGGTTGTCAGGGGTGATCCAATGAAGACCCCTGAGTCTCTTCAGTCCTTCACACACTGAAAGAATATGTGTTCCGGGGTGTCATCCTCCTGGCAGTACATGCACCGCGGCGTGGATCGTCTTGCGAAGTGGAACAAATAGGCGCCGAATTCGCCATGCCCTGAGAGGAGCTGTACGAGGAAGTAGTTCACCTCCCAGAATCCCCTTCCGACCCAACGCTCGAGGCGCGGGATCAGTCTTCTGGTCCATGCGCCTGTGCCTGACACCTCCCATTCCGCCTGCCAATCTTCCAGTCTTCTCCATCTAGCATCCGTCTTTGACATTCCTCTGTAAACATTTGTCCACTCCTGCGCCCGAAGATGCAGTGGTGGCACACTAGCTATAACCGCCGCAGCAGCGTCAGACACCGTCCGGTACGCCGACGTGATGCGGAGGTTAGCTCCTCTTTGCAAAGCCAGCATCTTTTGCCTATTCCTTTTGACGTTAAAGGCGTCCTGCCACGCCGGAATTGCATATAAAAGAATAGATGTAACAACTGACAGCATCACTCTTCTTTTGCTGGACCTCGGTCCTCCTTTGAGTGCCAGTAACTTTGTGAGGTCCGCCAGAACTTTCTCCGCCTTGATTGTCGTCTCCTCCAAGTGACACGTGAAGCTGTCTGATCTGTCAAGCCACACCCCCCGGTATTTAGCTGACCTACTTTCCCGGATGATGTGACCTCTAACTCGAACCGCCATCTGCCTCAGCCTTCGTTTCCCAGCCAGGGTCATCATCACAGTCTTCTGCGGTGCAAGCTGCAGTCCCCTTTCTCATAGCCAGGCGCCAATCTTCCAAATTGCCTCATTAGCCGTCTCCTCGACTAGATCTTCCGTTTGTTCCGCTACCAGCAGGGCCAGATCATCCGCATACGCGACCATCTCCGAGTCTCCCCGTAGCTCTACCCGAAGAAGGCCATCGTACGCGACATTCCAAAGTAGCGGTCCCAAGACCGAGCCCTATGGCACCCCCCCTGTGCATACTGAACTCTTCCTGTCCGTCTTCTATTGTCACGAAGACCTGTCCTTTACGTAGATGTTAATGAGGGACAGAAGTGCATCGCTAACGCCTCTCTCTTGAAGTGAGGTTAGTATCACGCACGAGGGAACGCTATTAAAAGCGTTGCGGATGTCGAGGAGGACGACCATCGGTATTCTCCTCGTCCTCCAAGTTCCTTCAAACCTGTTCCTTGTCCAGGCAGTGACATACCTGATTGCCTCCACCGTTGACTTTCCTCTGGTGAAGACGTATCGGATAGTCCTCCGCTGCGGCAAGCTTCAATAACAGCCGTTCCGCGATCATTCGCTCATAGAGCTTGCCCATGGTGTTCAGTAGACAGATAGGCCGGTACTTAGTCTCTTCTCCCGGCAGAGTACCAGACTTAGGGAGAAGGACAAGCCGACCCTCCTTCCAGCAGTGGGGAAAGTCCCTGTGCTCCATAGCATTGTTCAATACATCAAGAGCAACTCCCGGTTGTCTGTTGACCAGACATTTCACCACCGCTGCCGGCACCCCATCTGGACCCAAGCTCTTCCTCAAACTCATCCTGGAGGCCATCCAGTCCATCTTGTCAATGGAGAAGCGAGACGCCTGTCCCCATTGCATTTCTATCCAGTCTTCTTCGACTACCTGAAATAGATCTAGGATGGCTCGCTGCGTCTGTGCACGAGACAACCTGGGGAGGCGCCTTCCAAATTTTTTAGCAACGAGTTATATGCCTACCCCCAGGGGTCCGTGTCCAACTCATCTATTAACCTCTTACAGACAGCAGCCTTAGCCTGCCGTATCGCGCCACGCAGGTGTCGATGGAGTTATTTATATTCCTCTTTCAGGTTCCTAAGTATGCCAGGATCTACCTCCCTTCATCCCCTGGCCCTCATTTTCGTCCTCCGTTTCCTGTGAGCGTTTTGTCTCAGCACTGCGATATCGGCATTCCACCAGTACACTTTCCGGTTGTGCCTTTTTATTCTTTCGGCTGCTGCCTTGCACCGATCCATCAGCTTTACCATTAAGTGTTCCGGAGTTATGGGTTCAACATCACCCAGGTTTTGCACCGCAGCGTCGACCACTCGAACCAACTCGGCCTCCGAGGGGTTCCATCTCGTTGTTCCGAGCGGGTGGCGTGGGGTTTCATCAGCGATCACAAAGGCGACAGCCCTGTGGTTGCTCCCGAATTCAAGGTCACTGACTTCTCAACTCTCCACCCTAAGTGCCAGTTCCTCCGTTATGGCCGTTATATCGAGGACTTACGAACGTCGGTACGGCGGGTTCACTACTTCAATCTCGAGGGATGAAAGGAGCGCAGTCAGTTCGTAGCTCTCGCTGTGGACCTCAAGCCTCCGAGCTCCCAGCATTCCAATGCGGAATGCCGGGAGCTCCCTGCCAGTATTGTGGGCTTCCTTTCTCGGCGGATGAGGCGGCTTACCTCATTAAGAACAGCCCGGAACCCATCTATTCTACTGTTGGGGGATACGTATACGCTAACTAACTAGTAGTCCGTTAACACCATAGCCACAAAGCCTTTCCCGATTATGGTTCGCGCTACCGCGTATCTCCTAGATACTGTCCCAATAGCTGCGTCTCCATTTTCGTGCACCAGCCAGAAACTGTTGGCAGTTAGTCGTCTGTTCAGCTCTGCGAGGAGCACGAAGTTGGCCTCGATAGTGTTGGTCGACTCCCAACTAAGGTCCTGGGCAGCTGAGCTCCTGTTAGTGTTAAGCTGCAAACAGCGCATTACTTGTGCTTGCAGTCACGGCTGCCCGTACGATGTCCTTGCTCTATAGAGGTCAAGCACTTCGCCGGAGCCTTGCAGTTCGCTCGGATGTGTCCGGTTTACCAACAGTTGAGTAACTACGTGGCCACTTCCCCAGCATCTGTAACAATATGACTCCTGGATCCGCAATTCCACTCTGCAGGATTGCCAGCCCACTACGTCTTCCTGCAGACGTCAACTGACACGCCTCTTGCTTCGGCAGTATTACTGTGGCATTCTGGCAGCTCCCAAAAGCCGGTCTCAACGACGTGACCCTGGCCATTGTCTGATCACCTAACACCTTTTTCACTGCCAGGAGTAGATCCTCCGCAGTAACCTCCATATCAAGACCCCTGACGTGAACCGTTGCAGTCCTTGACGCAGCTTCCCAGCCTGTGACCTTAACTTCTGGTGTCCTGTCCTCGATCCGCTCTTCTGTCCTCGACACGCTTCAGAGTGTCGATGGTGGTTCTATCGTCCACAACCTTTACCTACACTTCCTCACCCTTCCCCCTACGTACCGACAGTATTTGGTTGGCCATGTCAGTGCCAACAGAGGCCTTCACCGCTTTGAGGAGGTCTGCATAGGAAGAACCCTCCTCCCTGAGGACCACCATTGCAGATTTAACCGACGGCACCGTTGGTGGCCCTTGTCTGTTAGCTTTTTCTTCCAGCAATCTTATCTCCACGCTCCTCTCATTCCTTCGGGCCCAGAACTCCGCTATCTTGCGCAGCCTGTCACCCTCTTGATTCTTTTGGAGGACCAGTTGTAACGGATCTCTGTGCGCCTCTGACATCTTATCGATCGCATGTAATGTGTGGGCGATCATCCCGCTACCTCTATCCTTAAAGAAGCCTACGCAGTTCCCACCGTGTTCTTCTTCATCATTCTTTCCCCTAGCAACAGCGCTCTGGTGACCTCCTTCACAACAGCTCCGGGAGCTTCTGCCTTATTCCGCAGCCACCCGTCTGTTCAAGGTGCCGTCTTGGACGCCAGGTCGGCTACCTTTTTAGTGCCCATCGTGTCCGTGTTGATAAAAAAAAATCCGTCCTCTACCGTCCTGCTTTAACAATTGGTTTCTTACCCTTCATAATCGCAACCTCCTCCTGTAGTGGCCACTTCAGGTTCAGTATCTCTTGTAGTTCCACTTGTGAACCGGTCTCTAGTATCCTAGCCACGTTCGGTTTGCTATACTCCTCCGTCTGGGTGGCCATCGCTGTTCCGATCGTCCCTCCTGTCTTGTTTGTCTTTATGTCACAAACCTCTTTAGCCAGCTTGTCGAGCATGTCCACAATGCTGCATACCTGTCTTTTCACCCTATATTTCCTACACGTCTACTGCAGTTCCTCCACTGTGTTCAGCAGGGAGTCCATCATGTCCTGCTCATACTCCAACTCACTTTCCGTAACCCGTCTTCGTTTCGCTGAGGGAAGATACATTGAGGGCAGCTGACGTAAACTAACCAATTACAGTTAATCCGCCTTAAATTTAAGCCGACCAAGATCACAGTCGGACCACCGTAGGTAACCAAACCATAAACAGTCGCGTAGCAAGAAGTCAATATTTACTTAACAGTAATGTAAACAAACTCTAGGGTATTTGTAAAAATAAATAAATACCAGTAAACTCAAATACGCAAAACAATGAAAAACAATTAACAAAATAATACTTGTTTAAGAATAAATAATAGGTAATAATTATTAATCCAACACAAAGTAAATAATTTAAACAAACAAAATTCACAACACTAATAAGCCACAGTTAGTGTCAAGTCACAAGGCAAAACTTAGCAAACGAACGAAAACAACAAAAAAACATGAAAACGAACAGAAACAAACAAAACAACAACAAAATGTTAAATTCGAGACTTTCGGTAAGAATACAGAGGAGCTAACGAAAACACGTCACCAAGGCTCAGAACAGAACACTTAACCAAATCTATACAAAACAATTTAAAATTTGGCGCAGTACAACGGCAGTGTCACTGATCAGAACTATGATACACAATGAGCCAATCCACAGGTCCCTTGTCTTGCTTATATACTGCTCATTGTGCATCTAGAAAACACTAGAAAAGTCTATTTGCTTCTATTACTAATATCTATTTCATTTATAAATACAATTAATTTTAAACAGAATGAATAATTACATTAATACTAAACTTTATCAATATAAATTGCCAAATAAAAATTCATTCTTCTGTAAAAATTGTAATACGAACAAAGATACAACTTTATTGTTTCTAGTACTTTCCATAAACTACTGGCAAATTCAAAATCTCTGATTACACACAACAAAGACTGAATTATTTAAATACTATGAACATAAAAATGAAATAATACTAACAAAATATTATTATTAAAGATAGAAATAAAATATTACTAACATAACAATTTAACTATGTTTATTACTTTAATTAGTTAAATATTTATTTTATAGACCTCAATATATATGGGGCGTTATAATAATTTTGATAAAAACCTTGTACTATAACAATGTTATATGTAATAGAACGAATAAGAGAGTTCTTGAAAATTGAATTTAATTCTTGAAATTGAATGCTTGAACGCATCGAATTCAATTGTTGATAAACTGTTTTTTTTTTTTTTTTTTTTTTTTTTTTTTTTTTTTTTTTTTTTTTTATATCAATTATAATTGCATAAAACAATGCTAATTGTAACGTAATGTAATACAATTATAATTTTATTGGATATTAAAATTAAATTATTGTAATAATGATTAATAACTTGTTGCAGACAAATAGTTTACTCTCATGGTTACCCACCGGAATCAGTTTTATGGTTTAGTCAATTTTTATTGACATTTAAAAATTACAACTTTAAAGACTACATTAAAGACGAAGATATCTAAAATTTCAAATACTTAGTATTTTAATTATCAAAAGCGTCAATTAATCAATAAGAAATATTTAAATATTTTCTAGTAAATTATTTAGTTGTCATCAAAAGGAATTCTATGAATTTTTGGCTACAAATATTGAGAAAATATCATATTATGAGAGTAATTTTTTAGTGTTTTTTCTGATAGTAATATTACGATTTAAGTCAACTTTAAAAGTAATTATTCATTGTTATTAATAATTAAAAATAATTAATTAATACATTTTTAAATTATATGAAACATAATATTGAACTCGAAGAAAATAAACATTGTTTGATAATATTTTTTTGATCTCAATTAAGCATTTGATGAAATTTAATATAACGATGTTCTTTCAAAATTAAATACTAATCTGTAATATAACAATTAAAAAAAAAAAAAATTATAACATAAACATACTAATTTAAATTAGTTTAAAATACTAATTTAAGTATAACATATGTATTATAATAATAATACAGCACAACAAATGAACTAATATTTCTTAAATCCAAAATACTAATCGTCTGGAATCCAGATATTTTCTCATTAGGTATCTTCTCAGTTAAAACAAATTTACGAAGATAAATCAGTGTTAAAAATATAACAAGTAAGTATGATCTGTTTAATTTCATTGTACACTACTCTGGGTCTGGTTTTAGTTAAAGATCTGTTTACAAAATTTACTGAATCAAAAATAAATTAATTCAAACTATGAAACTGGAATAAATAACTTTTTGTTAGTGAAATTTTTTTCTTAATTTAATAAAACAATTTTTTTTTTTGCTTCTACATCCATAGTTATATCAGAATTTGATACACTGATTAAAATTTATTTTAAGCTTGTTTTTCAGAAGCTATAAAATACATTTTCACTTAATGCTTAAATTTTCTTTCGCTAAATACAAAAAAATCCTTACAAGTACGGGTGAATGATTAAAACTAATTCACCGGGTATGAAGATGGAGTATGAAAAAGGTATTAATTTGTTCTAGAGTGGATCACTTTTATCGAGAAATTTTATCAGTCATTTTATGAAAATAGACGCTATACAATTCTTGCCATATCTCTACCGGCCAACTATAGGAATTTTCAGCGGACGATTTAACTCAAAAACAAAGCGTTTCCAGAGCTATGTTTATATGAACTTTTTTGATTATTTTTAACAAAAGAAAATGTTCTGAAAGTTTCTCCTTTCTTCATAGGACCCTCTTTATATAAATAAATGTGAGTCTAAAAAAATGTACTCGCTGTTGAGTCCATATCTGGTGACAAACTTGACTTAACGTGACACTTTTTGGCGCCGACTACACACCGAACAACGGCTGTTAGTGTAACTGATGTAGTGGTAGCACATGAATCTACGATTTTTTTACGTAGCTCGTCGATTTTTGCTAGTTTTTGTCAATACACTTCATTCTTGATGGTCCCCAAGAGGTGTCAAATCAGGAGATCAAGGTGGGTGCTCAATAGCACTTCTTCAATCCATTCACCATCCGGATAGAGTTTTATTGCGGTACAGCCTGACATCTCGATGATAGTGAGGCGAAGTTCTGTCTTGTCGCATTTAAAAAAGTTCAGCACCACAGATTTTGGATGGCAGGCAAAATTCTCGTCTGAAGCACACCAAAATACGCCTCACCAGTTACGGTACTCTCGAAGAAAGAAACAATCAAACTACGCCACACAATAACCCCCCGTACATTCACTCCCCTGTCCACATGAATGTGACGATTTTCAGGAGCTCAGTAGACACAATTGTGATTATTCACAGTACCGCTAAATTTGAATTGCCCCATAACAGTCCACAAAAACTTCCCTGCAGATTCCCCATGTGCTGAAACCATTCTCACTCTATCCTTCGATCTGGATCGTCCTAATCTGTCGCGTGTAGCAGTCTTGGATTGTATACTTTTCACTTTAAACTCTTCAGAATGCGTCTTCTACTTGACCGGTTCATCCCACTTTTGCGGTGCCTGGTTCACTTTTGCAGTGATCGGGTAAAATGTTGCAACATCGCAGCACTGGTCTTGTAGCTATTGGTGGCGGTGTTCCAAACTCCCATACATAGCAAGGACAATCCTTACTCGAGACGGAGTGCCCACATTGCTTGCGCAACCGCTTACAGTTCACGCACGTCGGAGCATCTGCCCTACGCGGACACACTTCACGTCTATGGCCTTCTTCGCCGCAGTGCAAACGCACTTCCTTGTTTGGACAGTTGGACAGAATTTCGCCCTATAGCCGTACCTGCAGCACTTAAAACAGTGCTGAATATCCACGAACTCCTTCACTCAACAAGAGCCGAACTCAATATACATCCTACCATCCGCTGTAAATTTCTTATACAAATCCGGGTCCACCTCAAATACCCCGTGGTACGTCCGAACATTACGCCTACTAGTCTTAAAGACTAGCCGATTAGCTCACCCAAAGGCCACCTCATCAAGGCTAGTGTTCTGCTCCCGAATACTCCTTAAGACTTCCTCATCAGAGAGCCCCGGAACGATATCATAAACTATAACACGCAGCCGTCTCTCCCGTCGCGGATCTACCGTCACCTGCAACCTCCGAACTGCGGCAGACTCCGAGATTACCTTAAGCGTTTCTTTATCGTCTGCCACCAACCAATCCCTTACGCGTCTCTTTAATGTCACGAATTTTGAGTTTTCCTTTGCTCTCTGCAAGTGCAACCTGCAAATCCTTTTTAAGCTGGCTGCTGGTCTCAGCCTCTGATGGAGCCCTCTGACCGATTCACAAAAACCACCTCAGGTTCACGAACCGCACCGGCTTCCCGCACACGCTTCACCACATCAGCATACCTCTTTTGCGGTCGCTATGGCGGAGCGGATTTTTCGACAGTTTTTGGAACGGGTCTCTCAACAACTCTTACTTCTTGAGGCCTAGAAGCCAAACTTTCATATTCTTTCGCAATAGCTGCGAAAGCCTCCTGCAGAAATCTGAGGCGGGGCAACACCCTACCCCGCATATTGCTGCTCACATTACGTGGATTACCCACGTAATCAAACAGACTCTCAAACTCCGCCTTAACCTCAAGGGCCAGTGGAACCAAACTACCCGGTTTCCCTTGAGCCCGGTGAAATTCCTCAATGGTGGAACTCATGGCTGCCTGGGTGGAAGGCCCTCAACCATCCACCGAAACTTCATCCTCAGAAAGTGGGTGGACCGGAAAGCCCGGACCCCTCCGCCGACTTTTCCGTCTACCAACAGTTGACGTCTCAATACCTGACATTACAGAAATGGCTGGAACAACCCTAGCCAACTATAAAAATTAAGTCTGGCTGTATTCCTACTAAAACTCAATGGGCGAACCTACAAATGCGACAACTACCCGCAGCGAGCCACAGGCAGCCGGGGACCTTCTTTATTCCCCTGTTGCTCGCTGCACCTTTTCGCCGCTACTGGATCGAGTACTTGTTGATCAAAACCAACACGCTGATAACGGCCCCCGCTCCGAAGAGCGCAAGCAGGACTAAGGGAAATCAAAAAGCTCCCTTTGGTTGTAACAGGGACTTACAACCAGCAGTCGTTGCCACTCTCTTCGCCAACGATGAGGCAGGTGCTCGGACAAAATAGCGCAATACTCTGTCCGCAAAGAGAGACCAGAGTATTGGTGTTCCAAACTCTCTCTGCCATTGCAGTTGTACCTCGTGAATGTTCTCATACTTTCAGAACCACTCTAGTACAGCCTTGCAATCAACAAACGATAAGCGAACCTTCCACAGCACTGGCTAATATGACTGGCTCGTTCCACCACCAAAATTTACGCATGCTTGGCATAAATTGCCAGCTCCCGCTACCACGACATATTACACTTAGTGAAGTATGTCACCTTACACTGCACTACACATTAGATTATTGAGTAAGTCATTCGTTTAGACATTATTTAATTACAAACAGTGATTACACTTTTTTGAAACCCTCTTATATAGAAGCAGTGCAATTTATTTAAGCCACATGACCTACTGTTTGTCTTGGAGTATACACATACACACACACGCGCGCGCGCACGTGTGACTTACTCTAACTGTGACCTATTTCAAGACACACAGTAGGTCAGGTATCTTAAATAAATCTCACTGCATGCGAGATGTTTTGAAAAAATATATAGGCCTTTTAACTGGCAAACCAGTAACAAATCTAAAGTGAATGTAATCTAAAGTTTAATCTATCTATGTAAATGTAAAGTCAATAATAATCTAAAGGCAACGCTTATTTTATGTACCCACTCTTTGATGTGATTTTGGATTTTGAAGAAAATTTTGAAGTTTACAAAACTTAAATTAATTATTGATAAATCACTGGAACGAATCTTTGGATATTTATTTTTCAAGTATCCTGTGATCAGACGCTACATCTGAAATGCAGGAAGTATATCAAATTAAAATATAAACTCAACTAAACCAGTTAGCAGTTTTTTTTCCTATACCCCCTGGCCGGTCCTACAATTAAGTATAGCTAAGCCCGGGGGCGCGTCCTAGCCTGTAAGACGAGACTCCCCACCTACCAGCTGAATATCCGGTATGATAGGTCAGCTCGCTCTCGGTCTTGGATCTTCTCTATTTTAACCCTACGCCTTGCCTCTAATCTCAGTGGCATGGTGTTTTTTACCCAGACTGCGAATAAAAAATAAAAAATTAGGAGTAAAGACCGTGACCCGGCTGAAGCGGCAGGGCTCTGGATTATTTTTCTGGGCCCAGATGACCCTGCCACTGGGGTTAGAGGCAAGGCGTGGGGTTAAAAAAGAAAAGATCCGAGACAGGGGGTGGGCTGACTTGCCATGCCGGACGTTCAGCCGATAGGTGGGGAGGCCCGCCTTATAGGCTAGGATGCGCCCCCGGGCTGAGCTATACTTAATTGTAGGACCGGCCCGGAAGTGTACAAAAAAAAGAAGTTAGCAGCACCATATACATAAAAATTACATCCTTTCAACCTTTTAAATAAGTTACCTATTTTCTATTTTAAAAATGCCCTAACCTATAGCAGCATGTCTAATATTAATAAGGATGTCAGCGGCGAATTGTATCGTTCTATTAGTAAAGATTTGTTTGACAATTTTAATTTGACTTTTGCCACTTTTATGATGACATGAACAATGATCCATGTTTATTCTATTAGTTTCGAGTCTGACGAACATGATTATGTAAGCATATGTAAGCAGTAATGAAGATGGCGACAAGGTACATTCTTAGTAAAACTTTATTTCTTTTTCCTTTTTTGTAATAATATATTAAATGTTTCATTAAAATTTGAAGTACTAGAGTACTTATTATTTTACATTATTATTATCATAATCTGCATGAAAAAGAACCCATTTTATTTATTACAACAAAAAATAATATTAATTCAAGAACAAAAACTTTCTCTAAATGAAGTTGAATGATTTTTTTTTAGAAAGCATGAAACTTTTTAAAAAATACCCAAATCTGCTTTATATTCTTAAGTTAAATATTAGTCGGCCTCCGTGGCGGAGTGGTAGCGTCTCTACCTTTCATCCGGAGGTCCCGGGTTCGATTCCCGGTCAGGCATGGGATTTTTCACACACGCTACAATTCATTCATCTCATCCTCTGAAGAAATACTTAACTGTGGTTCCGGAGGTTAAACAAACAAAAAAAAAGTTAAATATTAAAATGCTTTTTCTCAAAACGTGGATTCTTCAAGTCTACCTTTTTTTCCATTCACATCGTCTAAATACAAAAACTTCAGTAGTTTTATTTAACGAAAAAAATAAAATGTCCATTAATTTTGTACGGAGTAAAGTAACTACATATGTAAGCGTACGTGTAAAGAAATGTTTTCTTCTTTTTTGTGATTTTAAGATTGATAATACAATTTTTTTTGTCGTCATTTGACTGGTCTGATGCAGCTCTCCAAGATTCCCTATCTAGTGCCAGTCGTTTCATTTCGGCATACCTCCTACATCCTACATCCCTAA
>JAAAKQ030131282.1:0-23695 GCA_010016005.3 Zanna intricata | reverse complement strand
ATATATATATTTATATATATTAATTTTTTTTTCATTCTCTAGTAGTCATCATACATGGATTATAATCATTCCAGGTGACAAGTATTTGGGTGACTACTTATTTTAGTGACAATACCATTACTGAAGGATTCAGTTTTTCTCTGCAACAGAAAGATATACCTAAGTAATAAATAGTATATTACTATGCACAGTCATTAAACTAAAGTTCTTATTTGTGAACTTGTAGTTTAGTACACTAATTAAGTGGCATCTTTCAAGAACAAAAAGTAGCTGGTAAATGACCAGTTTTTGTCAGTAAAGTTGAAGCAACAGAGTTGTGTAAACATAGCTTATCTAAAAAAAAAAATCATAATTGGTAAGAAAATATGAGATTTTTTTTTACCTGGAATGAAGCAGCTGGCTGTAGGATTTAAAAAAAACCAGTTAACTCTATATGACATTTGATTACATTTTTAGTGAATGTTTTGAATGAATATAATTCAGCTGTTTATGTACTTAAGTTATTAAAAATTTTTATTTAAAAATAATTAAAATTTTGCAATTAATTAAACATTTTTTTAATGTTATTTTATTTTCTACTTTTATATTACATTTTACCATAATACATGAATATTTTTTTGTTGTTGGTAGATGAAAGGTATATAACTTTTAATTTACACACACAGAATTTATTGCATGTATTTTTAAAGTTATAAACCAGCCATTAACAATAATCATGCTGTATAAATAAAATTTTATAGAAAATAATATTAAAATATATAAAAAATGAATTTCTAATAAAAGACTGATATATCTTTCATATTGTATATTTACGATACTCTAGTCTGGTGCAACTGCTGATATTTAAAACTACTAGAAGTGTTACTATGTAATATTATTAAATGTTACAGAAAATTATACTTACAGAATAAAACAGCAACAAACTCTGTGTCTTCAATAATCTTCTCCAAGATTTTTGCATTCACTTCTTCTATCCTATCTGGCAGGTCCATAGCTTCCAAACTTGTCAAGAAATCTAACACATTTTCTTCATCCATCAAGTCCCCTATAAGTACAGTAATTGTAGTGTTTAATATTACATACTCAATATCTCACATATATTTATTTATTTAAACAATTAACAGAAAACTATAAATGAATAATACCCAGCAATAATTTATATATAATTTTACAAATACAACAGAATTCAACTATACCACAATCCTACAAAATTCAGGCAGACTTTGTTTGATTATATTAAAATAAATTGTAATCAGTTTTTTTCTGTTAATATCTCATAAAAATAAAATCTTAAAAAAGGTCAACAAATTCTGAAAAAATAAAACTAAAATAATCTTTTTTCAAACTTTCAGTATTGAAAAACATAAAGATCTTGTTAAAATAGCAAGACGCAAGATCTCAAAAATGTCTGACATGAGTTATCAGTTAAAAAGGATATTCAGATCAAATCTTAATATCTTAGTAGTGGGTGGGAAACACCGACTACTTATGGCTGTGTCCTATACTATCATGGACACTGATGAGACATAAAAATTAATTTACTGTTATCAACTGAAAACAGTTGTATTTACTTACAAAGACTCAAGGTACAAAAACTTTTATATCACTATTTGGCAATGGTCAACATTTATTACCACAATAATTATTTTATTCCTTGTAATTGATTTTTCATAAGCTATGAGTTTCTGACATGGAAAGCAAAAATTTCTTCCAGTAAGTTTATTTGTATTTTATTTTCATGTTTCTGTACAAGTAAAAGTTTTTTTATTAGGAAACTTAATTTAAAATATTAATTTTGGTTTACTTGTGGTTAAAAGTCAGTTATAGTGTTATGAAAATAATCTGATTTGAATTTAGGCAAATTTTCCATATTGTGAACACAGATAAACCTCTGATTGAGTTACCAAAATTCTGTTACAGAATGCAAAATTGTACTAATAAATGAAAATGTAAATATCAGAAACTTTTAACACTACAATACTTGCTTTTCATCTGTGAAGAAAATAAAATGATTCAAAGAAGAAACTTTGAATTAAAAATTTTTGTAAATTTCTGTAATGTTTAGATCCTTGCTAAATAGTAACTTGTACGTTTGTTTCTTACTCTGGCTTTACCTAATCGTGTTGTAAGTAAAGCCATTGTAGGTGCCTCTCTTGTTAGAAGAGGAGAACAATTATTTGGAATGTAGTAGAAAAGTGAGTTACTTTTCAGTGGTTCTGTTGTTTTACTATATCTTTACGAGTTCATATATTTTAGACAAATTTTTTTTTAGGGTTCTTTTAAGTTTTCACTCTATCTTTATATGAAACTATATTTAATTTTTTGAATGTAGACATTGTCTAATAGGAGAAGTTCTGCTTTTAAAGGACATTTTGTCTGGTGATTGATGGAATTCTTTGGGTAATGATTCTTTTTTTTTTTGCTTATTATTGAAAAAAAAAAAAAAGACTTTCTTATTATTGCGACCATATTATATCCAGATTAAAAAGAAAATTTAAGTTATTTTCTGTGAGAATTTACTTAGTAATAATCTTTTATTTTTAATCCTTTTACATAAGAATGAGTCAATGAAGTACTGTTATATCATTTTGTGCCTTTGGTATTTTATGTTGAGTTTTTCTATGTAATCTTTATGTTACTGTGTTTGTTAACACTGTTTAATAATTTATTTAAATTATGGTCTATAGACTACTTAATCTGTAGATCAGTTTTACAAGCAGACAGTTATGTGAGGTTGGGTTTCCAGGTGCTTTCAATTGCGAGAGTCCATCATTGTTAACTTTTTGTGTATTTTTAAAAAAATGTATTTTTTTGTTGTTTTTTATGATATTAAGATCAGGAAAATTTGTTTATTATATTCATATCCATCAGTTAATTTTAATTTATGTATTTTGTTATGTATGTTAATAATAATTATTCAAAACATCCATTGTTGTTATGTGTAAGTACCATTAACATACATATCTGTGCCAATAAATTATCTTGTGAATATATTTATTATTTATGAGTATATGTGTTTGCTCTATCTGGATTTTTAATTAACTTATAATAATTATAATCGATATTTAACTTATAGATTCAAAAATATATTTTCTCACTTGTATGTTTTTACAATGTAAGTTTGTTTGTAAGCTGGTGTCACTGTGAGAAAAAGCATCATTCACTATAGATGGCCACAAAAGCGGCTAAAAGCATTATAAGGTGAGTTTTAAAAACATTACATCTAACAGGTTTCTTTCGGTTTAAGTTTAAAAAATTAATAGTATACTGACTACCTACTTTCCACTGACGTTCATTTTAAAACATTGCAATATTAAAAAAAATATGTGTATATATATACATATATATTGACGATATACTCAGTTCAGAAAAATATTCAGTCATGGACAATTTAAAATATTTGTCTGTAATATTAATTGTAGTTCAGTGCTTGTTTAAGATTGAAAAAAAAATCACACACAGCTAATGCCAGATGTATCACTTTAACTGACAGTAAGTTAAGCATCCACCCAGTCAACATTTACTGATAGACAACTGATGCACTGGTATCTGCAATTCTGGGTGCACTCTATTGTAAGAAAAATGACAAGAAGAATGGATGTTACAGAAAGAGTGATTAGATATGTCTTTTAAAAAGGAAATGTAATGGCAAAGATCTAGATATGTAGAATTCCTTCAATAAGTGATTTTCTATTACTATTTTTTATTCATTAAAGTGGATATTTCACAAGTTCTTTTTATTTATTGGTGTTTTACTAAATCAGAAATCATTCTGGGAGTATAATATCTCAAGTACACTCTGCTAAAAGAAGACATTAGTATTTTAGCAGAGAACATATTTGAACATGTTTGAAGTTATTGAACAATATACGTGCTTTTATAAATGCAATGGTATAAATTGAGATTAAAATGAGCTTAAATTTTTCAACCTCAATTAGCAAAATTTTAGTTTTCATGTACTCATAATCAAAAAGAGCATAAAACCATAAGGCAACGTTTTTCTCTCAAGAAATGTGGTTAGACAGCTTTTAAAAGAAATAAAAAAATAATCATGTTTCAAACATTTATTTATTTTTCCCAGTTGTTTACTGCCACTTCTAAATACATGATCCATTTTATGATTTAGTACAGTTTTGATGTCATGATGGCTTGATTTTTTTTTTCGTGATAATCTCATTTAGGATTACTATTGCTGTTTATTACATACATGTTCATTATATACTAATTGAGTTTACAGATTTTGGATAAAATTTGCTTTGACATGTACAATACAAAATACTGATGTTTTCTAAACCCCTTATACATCTTAGAAGAACTAAAATATAGTCTAGCATTAAATACATTTCTTCCTCCCATTCTTGGTTTTATTATTAAAAAAGTGGTCTTTCAGTATAGATTTTCTTTTAAATCTAATTTAAAAGAGTAACTTAAAGTTGTTAACAATTTTCATGACTTTGACATTCATTTATTGGGGCAAATAACCATCACTGATTGTTATTTTATAAAAAATAAAATCGGAGATGTAGCTATGAATGTAAAAAAGAGTTATGTTTTTACAAATGTTTTATTCTGAAATGCCTGTACTGAAGTCCTGGATCAATATAGTAATTCTTGTAATCATTTTGCTGTTAATCATAATGCTATTACAATTTAAAAAGTACAATGAAATTAATTTTATTTTAAAGTTAAATGAATTTCAGTGATCAAAAAGATAAACTAAACTTTAAACAAAACCATCTATAGCTTAGAATATTAGATAAGTATAGTACCTTCGTAGATGATGGGCTCCTTCTCTCTAAAGTATGTGAGCGCAGGGAAATTCTTGATTCCATAATGTTTCGCCAATCGTTTGTCGTTGATCTTGACAAAATCCACCCCAAAAGAATCTGTGTCGTCATCGATTTTTTCTAATTCCTCTAAAACTTTGTCGCACGTTATACAGCTTCTAGCATCTGTAAAAAAATAATTAACCCTTTTTAATGCATTTATTATTATTATTTTAAAGGTATGTATTGATAGTAAACAATAAAACCTTAAATGTACAATCTATTACTCAGCTACATTTTTGAAAAAAATAAAATTGTAAATTACAGTTTATGATATTTGCATTTTTATGAGAAATTAAAGTTAGGAGTAACTGAGAAACATTCTGGGATCCTAATCTTCAAAATGTGGGAGGGGAACTAGCGCATTTTTCAATGTGCATGCTGCCCCTTTAGGTTAGGCTAGTAACCGGGATGGGTAGCCTCTTGGAGGAGGAGCACAAACAGGGAGTCGTCAACCCTAGTGATCCCAGGAGGATCTTGAATCTTGAATGGGGGCTCCACTGCAGGAGCCCAAACAGGAAGGACAAAAGGTTAGGTTATTCTGCTGCCATGACTTGCCATGACAGGGCTGACTGATGATATGCTGAAAGGTGATTCCAGCCGCCCCGGGGAAACGGTGAGGGAGGTTTAGTGAGTAGGGGGTAGGACCAACTTCGTGCATGGATATCATGTCTCGGAGCCTGCTTAGCTTTATGCTAGGCCAGGACAGCAGCGTCCTGGTTTCAAGTTTGACACACCCCACGAAGATCCGGTGGGGGGGGTGCGTAAACACATTCCTCAATCTTCATTAACAAAAAAACAATCTTCAAAATGTAGCTGTTGGGTAATGTTTAGATGAAATTTGTTGGTAAGAAAGATGTGTAGTGGGAAATTTGATTTGAGCAAACAAATATAATATTAACTTAATTTTACACATTAATGTAATGGTATAACAAAAAAAAAAAAGATTGCTATTTTAAATTTTACAAGTGCTAATTAGGCACTGACAAATTTGAGGAAACTATTTTCCATAAATTAAAAAATCATAACATGAAACAAATCTGAGAATTGAACATATATATGGATTCATTGGGCTGTAGTTCATGAAAGCCTTTAAAATGCTTCTTCATCTAAGTTATTGGAATAGTTTCAATACTAAACTGGAGAAAATTTATAATAAAACCAAACTTCATATACGGTATAGAAAATTATTTCATAGTAATCTTTCTTTCTTAAGATACTGCAAAATATGTAATTTGTAATGGTACAAGCAAATTGATTCTATTAAAAATAGATACAAGTACATAAACTATTAATCACATAACTATTACATATATACATATGTACATACGTACATAACTATTAATTTCATAAAGTATTATTTATTATTAAATTGATTTAATAATAATTCCATCTTAATATATGTTTAGTCAGAAGCTATAAAAACCACAAGCCCAATCAGTCCAGCATATCAACAGTGAATTTTTTATTTTTAAAAATTATTTAAAAACTGGATAATTTAAGACACAAAAATGAACAGAAACATTTTTTAAAAAATGTAGGTAGACGGGCTTTAAAAAAAAAAAAAAAAAAAATTCAAGGAATCTATATAATATTTAAGTTAAACTGAAATATGAATGTAAAGCCAATTGTATAACATTGTCTTGCAGAAAGGCTAAATGAAAATAGAAGAGATTTAATCATATTGGTCTACCTACATATATCATTTGATGGTAAATCAATATAATTTCAAGCAAAAATTCAAGATTTTTAATTTCAAGTTAACTTAAAAGACTGCTAATTTATTTAAACAATAATTAATTAAATGTGTTTCATATTGACAGAATTTACATGGTAACGAATCACAAGTTTGTGGTGCCATTTTATTAAAACAATTTCAGGGGTTTTATAACATCAAAGGTTATTGATAACAGTCAATAAACGATCTCAGTTTAAACTTTAGCAAAAGCAGCTTAAGCAGCTTCAGTATTTTAACTGTCTCAATAATGTATATTTCTGATCCTGTCCAACTATCATTACTGCTTTTCTTTCGCCTTACCATAGGAAGGAATGTAAATCATACCTTTCTGGAATTACATAGAGAGATATCTTGGCTTTGATTAGTGACAAGCTTTCATGGCACAAAATGCACTATGGGATTGTGATGAAATACCTTATTTGATTGCTATAAAGAATTGTCATGTTAGCACACTTGAGGGTACTCTCACTAAAAAAACAGAACTTTTTGCAAAAAGAAATTACATCTTCTATTCTATTGATGTAGAAAGGTGATATTAAATTTGCTTTATTTGCTGTATAGCGATAGGATTACTATAATAAATCAAATTTCTACAATTTAATTTAGGTTAGCTTTGTCAGTGTACATGCTGAGTGAATGAAGTTTAATGATACTTTGACTGCTGAAAATAAGTTGTATTTTTAAACAAGTGTATAAGTTAGTAAGTAAGCTTTAGGAACAAAACATTATGACAATTCAATTTCTCTCTGTAATCCAAGTATTTTTAATTTCCTAAGTAAAGCATTATGAACATATTTTATCAAGGTTCTTTATATTTAATTCTGTAATATATTTAAATATATTAAGTATTAATATTTAATATATAAGGGAATGTAATGCAAAGATTTGATTGTAATTATTATGGTTCAGCTGAATGCATACATACAACCTACTTCTACACTTGTCATACGATATGATAGATATATCATTCTGTATTACATATTTCAAGGAATAAATTTGACTAGCTACTTCCTTCCTGTCAACCCACTCCTAACCATCAGCAACTGGTAATCTGGGGGTAACTGACCCTTGACCTAGTCCTTGGTCCATCAATGCACTTAGATGTCAGTTTTTAAATAATTCATTTTTATAACATATCTAATTATGATACAACCTGATGATCAAAGATTAGGTATTTTTTTAATGATAAATCAATTTAAATTAATAAAAAATTATTACTAATAAATGGCAACCTTGAGTTAAATTTTTTTAGTTAGTTTTTTAGTTGCCAACTTTCCATTAAAATTAAAGTCCTTTCACAAACCGGCGATGAAGGCTATTAATAAAAGTATCTTAATGCAGTCAAATGCTAAATTATTTTTAGTGAAAAAAAAATGTTCTACAAATAAATTACAGTTGTAAAGAAAATGCTAAAAGATTTTAAATAATAGAAAATTCTCTTTTTGCAGATTTTATTTTCGAATAGTAATTAACAACTGTTACGCCGGCCTCTGTGGCACGAATGGTAGCGTCTCGGCCTTTAATACGGAGGTCCCCGGTTCGAATCCCGGTCAGGCGTGGCATTTCTCATACACGCTATAATTCATTAATCTCATCCTCTGAAGAAATACTTAACTGTAGTTCCGGAGGTTAAAAAAAAAAAAAAAACCTGTTATCGATATATATTTTAAAACGATTTTTTTTCGAAACTAAATAACTACTTTTTTCATACAGCTTGTGTATTATGTATTATTGTCGACCGTTAATCTAAATTCATAAAAATAATTTTTTTTTACATGTCCCTTTTATTTAACTTAACGGACTTGCATTTTTCAACTTTATGTACTTCTTCAATGTTATGGGTTGGATATTTCTTTTAATTCCATCCTAATCTGTTATTTATATAAAACAAGATATAAAAAATATAAAAGTTATTGTATCTGAACACAATTATTTATCACGTAAAAAAAATTATCCTAATAGGATAAATAGATTACATCTTTTTAAATAAGATTTTTAGGCAAAATCATACGAGTTCAAGGAACATCTTTGCAGACCAGTTGCCAGATGATTGGTGTTTTTACAATGGATGTTTGTTCTATGATGTAACTGTGACGCGGGAGGACGTTTTCAGCTCGGCCAATAGCACGGCCGTCACCACGGTCGAGCCAAAAATGGCCCTGGGCCAGGCGCCGTTGCAACACTGTTCTTTAATTTACCGTATTCTTATTCTATCTCCGTTGAATAAAATAATTCTTTTCAGTATAAGAAATATGTATAATATTTTTAATGATTGTTCTTTTAAATAAATATTTGTTTGGAAGCTATAAGTTACGTTAATTATCTTTATTTACATTAGTAAAGAGTACACATGCTAAATGGCACGCGGATTTTCCTGTAATAGGAGTTGAAATAATAAAGCCTAATATCTTACTTCCGAAAAATCTGTAAAATATTTTCATTTCAAACTTACAGAAAAGCCCTCAACCCATCGCAGTTTCTTAACTTTTCCATACAGGATCTATACATACATTAATATAAATTTTTTAATACTGCAGCTCTATAGCTCAAAATAAATTCTACTTGAGAATATATTTAACTTTTATTTAAATTTCTAAATACAGACAATTTTATTTTTTTTAATAAATTTATTAATATAAATAAGTTTAATAAATATGTTAAACAGGAACAATTAATAAATAATCATTTATTAATAATATTTATTATATTTATTTATTAATAAATAATCATAATTCTAATCCCATTTTTTCAAGTAGAAGAATTTAAGTTTCTGTAAAATTAATGTGAAAAAACAAAAAAAAATTAATTTTGTAAAATCCGCAAATTTTACTGAGAAAAATATAATTTTTATTTGTTGATAAAATTATTACTTTTTAATTGATTAATAAAAGATTTTGAGTCATTAGGAAAAGGAGATGAAGTCTATTCAAACCGATGTGTACCCTTGTAAAATCCAAATATTTCATTAATTAAAATTTTATTTGTCGAATATTCTGTAACAATGGAAATAAGTACCACTTATGATATATTGTTGAAAAGCTGTCAATTACGACTGTCGAAAATCCAAATTGTTTTGGATTTTGATACTTTTAGTTCAGGCAATGGAGTAATAAGAAAACTACTTGAAATAAAGAAAAATAATTCCGAGATTACAGTTATCTATTGTTTTATTTAATTTTTCATTACAAAGTCTTAAATTTAATTATCAATTATACATAATTTAATTTGCGTTAAAATTTAAACTTTCTTTGTTTATACAATTCGATGTATACAGTGACAGCAGCTGTATTGGTTGAGCTGCTGTGACAAAACTTTTGGACTGGTTAAAAAAACTGAAATTCAAAAAAATCTCAAAATTATTTTTAAGTATTTATCTGAAGAGTATTTGCAAATCCAAATGTAGTAAATAAGTCGTTTAGTATAGTTGGAAGTGGGGAAAATTTTTAATCATTGTTCAACATTTTTTTAAAAATTTCTTCACCCCTTTCATGGTCCACTTTCTAAAAATTGTTACTACATTTTAACCCTTTAAACACGGAATTTCAAAACATCCCTTCTTAGTGTGTACTGAAACTGCTAGAAGATGTATACAAATTTTAATCACTTTATCTTCAGTAGTTTTTGCTTGGCATTGATTATGAATCACAACATGATCATATATATTTGGAACTGTTGTTACACCTAGTTGTGCACCTCCCCTTTTGCTTGCAATCTGCTGAACCAAAAGTATCCAAAAAAAAACCCAAAATGTAAAAATATTTGGATTTTGGTTTTTTTCTTATTTGCAACAATAAGCCCTCATTGAGCGCTTTTCAACGATTTATCATAAGTGGTACTTATTTTCATTGGTTTCAGATAATAATCAAATAAGATTTTTATTAATGAAATATTTGGATCTTACAAGAATGTATACATCGATTCGAATCAGACTTCATCTCTTTTTTTAACTTTTTAAAAAAATATATTGATTTATTAATAGTTATTGACCTCTGATTGTATAAAAATGTTTACGATGTATAATAATTCATTGATAACAATAAAAAAATTAAAAAAATAATTAGAACTTATTTATGGGATAAATTTTATCTACTTTTTATTAAAAAAAAAAAAATGTGTATATGTAATTTAATAGGCTGCAAGGAAGTCATGTGGTGTTCACACCAGATTTTTTGTTATAGTTATTCTTAGTTAAACCTTATGCTCTTTGCATTCTATGAATCTTATCATCTATTGCGGATTTCTCTAATCCATTTTCTTGGATTCTCTCGTAGATATTTAAATTTTTTTAATCTTTTCTCTGTGACTGATATTTGTTAACAAAAATCTTGGTGCACTCTGAATGTTAGATATGAATTTAGTTTTTTTTTACAGAAATTCATTAATAAATTAAAACTTTATTTATTCAAAATATTTTTCTAAAATTTTAAATTATAACGAAAATAATTGGAAAGAGGTGCAAAAAAGATTTTGAATTATGCTTCCATACGTGACAAAAATTAATATATTTGTAATTAATATTAATTTACTCGAGTTCCTCTCCGAGGGGAAAAACGCCCGCCAAGTGGCGTTACCGTTGCCACACCCCCCCCCGTTCCTAGCCCTGATGGGCTCCACCAAAAGTCGTCTTTCGCCTCGGTCACAGTCACCAGACGACCTCGGGGAGATGCCGCCGATGCCCCGAGGGACATTCACATCGGCTAGTAGTACGGCAATTTTGTTGGTGCTCAATGCCTTCAACGAAGTCACGGGACACCGCGAAACCACAACCCTGGAAATAGACTCGGAATTTCGCGGAAGCACGAAAACCCCGCGCCTATGTTCACTAATTAGCAACGTTGCTATTCTACACACACGTTTTTAACCCATGCCACGAAGGATTTGAGAATGGAGTACATGCACCACTTCATTAACAAGTCCTTGAAAACCCCAGTTCTGGTCTGTTCGGGAGCTGTAACTCCCACCCAGCACCAACTCAGAGGTCCGCTTAGACAAACTAGAATCTAACGAGTTGATCGCAACTCAAAGCAAGTTGACCGCAAATAACGGAAACCTACCTCCCTTAATAAGCGCACTCCATTCTGCCAAAGTATACCAAAACGCAAACTATGATCTTGCTGCGGGAGCATTGGAGATATACTCCCGAGCACGACCTCCATTGATACCATTTAAACAATCTAACCGAAGCTCGGTGCCAAAGTGCCTACCTCCGGCCAATCAAACTGCCCCGGCGGTAATATTAATCTACTATCGATTTACGTAAATAAAAATTTGATTAATTACAAATCACTTCTTGTCAGTATAGGAGTTACATACAAAAAACCACTACCACTCGCCGGCCTCCGTGGCGCGAGTGGTAGCGTCTCGGTCTTTCATCCGGAGGTCCCGGGTTCGAATACCGGTCAGGCAAAAAAAAAAAAGAAGAAAGATGAACATGATGAATGATGAAGTGAATGAACACTGTTTCAAAATTGATTTTATTATTTAAATATTACTTAATCTCCTTGATAATATTAAGACAATATATTTTTATTAAGTTTATCAAATAGAACATTAAGAAATACTACAAAATAATTATTTCTGATTGAAATAGCTTTTATTTGATGAAATGATCTATAATTGGCATATTATTTTACCCACATTGCCGTAACACCGAAACTGGACGATAAGTACACAAATTCATTATTAGGTAGTTAATAGGACATATTTTTAGATTTTATAAGTATTACTCCAGGATGGTAAAGTCGAGGTAGATTAAAAACGTAATTTTCATAATCTTTTTACCATTTTATTTATTTTTTTAAGAAAGATTCCAGTGATAAAATTAAATTATAGTTATCAAAATAGTAAAAATTAGAGAATAAAATAAAATTACCTCAATTCTATTTTACAGAAACATGAAGCAGGTTATTAAAGCTTCAAACTCAATGGAAAATAAATAAGATAATTAGTAACTATAATATTCAGCCAAAATTGATAAATAAGTAAAGATATTTCAAACTTAATAAAATTATTTTCGCTAATTTTTTTTGTTTATTGCTTGATGGTATTACTACTTAGGCATGAAACTTGCACGTGGGATATGGGAAAGTAGAATACTGTAGCGTCTGAAAAATGCCTTGCCGAACTGAGATTTGAACCGGGACCTCCGGATGAAAGACTGAGACGCTACCACATTGACACGGAAGTAGGTAATATTAATTTTATTTTACTCATTAATTAATTATAATAAAGTTTAAAATAATTATATAATTTTATTATTTACTTATATTCATAAAGTAAGTCTAATTGAATAAACAGTCTTAACATTCTCTTCGCCTGTTAACAAAGCATGCTTATTCACAACTATTTTTGCCAAACGTCTGACATGTACAAGGTCGTCGCATTATTTAAACGATTATTAACCGTTAATAATACATATTTTAAAATTAAAAATATTATTTTCTACGGCTGTACTTTAACATTTGAACTACATGGCTAGAACCTAGAATAAAACATGATACAGGTGTTCAACCGATCAAAAACCTACTCTTTTCAATCTTTGACCGATCAGTTGTTTAATATAGCAGCTGTTGATTTACTTTGATTATAATCCGCGTTAGTATTTAGTAAGCAGAGATTAATTTCAAAGTACACCAAGAAGTTTACTTTATAGGTATGTTTTTATATTACTCTGTTTTTCCTTTTGTTATTTACGTCATATTCTGAGTAAGAAATGTCTTTGACACCGATCGATATTAAAGAAAAGGTAGAATTTATTAGTACTGATAATCTATTTCCATAGAAATGTATTGTTTAATGTATTTTTTTAACAAATTTAAATAAATATTACGTAAACAATGTATTCTATCATTGATTTAAATAAATAATCCCAATACTTTCTCAAAATACGGTATGCAACTTTATACGTTTCCGTTTTCCATTTTTTACTTTTTTTCTGTTTAGCCAACGGAATCACCATAACGATTACTTCAGAGGATGAATGAGGATGAAATGTATGAATGTAAATGAAGTGTAGTCTTGAACAGTCTCGAGTTGATCATTCCTGAGGTGTGTGGTTAATTGAAATCCAACCATCAAATAACACCGCTATTCACGATCTATTATTCAAATCCGTAAAAATAATTCCCTTTACTAGGATTTGAACCTTAGAACACTCGACTTCGAAATCAGCTGATTTGCAATGTTTCCAACCCAGTGGGTTTCTATTTTCCATATTAGTTATTTAAAAATGTAATTTTAAAAAATATCCGTTAAACACAGAATAAAAAAAAATTTAAATTAATTTTATCTCAAAACGATTTAAAACCACCACAACCCTCAAGCCCCCATGCATGAGAGGCATCTAAAACATTTTAAATGAAACAGAGAAGGTTTTAACATCATTTTAAGGGACCTTGAAAAGTAAAGAAAAAAATCAACAAAAACCTTTGGGTTACGATAATCCTAACAAAAGAAGGTGGCAACTTAATATTTTATCTAAGCTAATTTCTAAAGATGTCTGAGTGTAATCTAAGGACTGGACTCATATCGAAAAATAGATCGTTTCGAGTTAAATTTAATTTTTCTATATTTAGCTGTTTAACGCTTGCCATGGTTTGTTAATATTGTGTGAGTTGTTTATGTAATAACTGTTTTAAGCAACTCCATCTTATCAATGAAAATGAAGAAAATCATTGTTTAAAATCAATATTTTCTTAAACCAATTTTTTAATTATCATTATTTATTTTTGTCTACCGGGCAGGCTGGTCTAGTGAATAACACGTCGTCGCAAATCATTGTTTAACAACTGATTTTCGAACTTGAAGGATGTGAGGTTTAAATCCTAGTAAGAGTTAGGTGCTTTTATACGAATTTGAATGTACCTGTATACAATGGTGTACTTTGATGTTTGGAGTTCAATTAACCACAGATCTCAGGAATGTTCGACCTGAGTCTTGTCGATAAGACTACGCCTTATGACATATCATCCTCATTTTATTGGGCCATGAGGTGGGTGGTTGCTTAATTTTCTGTTCACTATTTGAACATTTAATAATTTAAACATTTAACATGTTTAAACACGTTAAACATAACATTAAATGTTATTGAACATTTAATATTTTCTGCAAGAAAATAAAATAAATTTTAAAAATGAAATTTTCTGCAAGAAATATCTTTTTTTTTACTTAATTAAAAGCAACATTGTTTGTTATTGCTGCTATAGAAATCAACGTTCTCTTTCTATTTTTCTGTTTAGTCTCCGGAACTACCGTAGGGAATTACTTCAGAGGATGAATGAGGGTGATATGTATGAATGTGAATGAAGTGTAGTATGGAAACCACTCTAAGGCAGACTTTTGACACGCTCTAATAACTTTTTATTCATTATATAATTTTTTTACTCATTTATAAATTGTTAATCATTATAAGATTCTAAGTGAAAGCGATAATTTACCAAATTTCATTAAAAAATTGTTAGGGTAGTTTTATTTGTGAACAGAAAAGGTATTAGCAATGAAAGAACTTTATCTTGTCTTATTTATTGTGATATTGTTGTTAATACAAGACTATTGGTTAAAATTAGTGGTAACGCTACTCTCAAAGGAACTTCATCTACAAAATAAAAAGAAGACGAATCATTTACATATGATGAGTAATAAAATTCTACTATAAGTAAAGAAAAAATTCATATGGATATCTATTTCTGATCAGTATGAATTTTCCTTTACTTACTTTTTTAAGACGGTTAAAAAGTTAATTACAATTTTTTTATATTTGAAAAAAATGAATATAGTTATAGATTATGTAAACGTCAAAAATTTGTTAACTTTTTCATACTTAATTTCATTATTAAGTTAATGAATGATTTAAAAAATTACATCGAAGTGACAGAATATAATTATTGAAAAAAATAATTTTTTCGCTATCTGTTGTTTTTTAATCGACGTTTATTATTTTTACAGAGATCTCTGCGTCATCAAAATATTTTCTGTACAACTGAATTAAGAAAAAAAATTAGAAAGATACGAATACCAATTTATATTTCACGGACACCAATTTATAGGGTGTATATCAATGAGTAAAGATTATAAAAATACTCTCTTTATTTTTAACATAGTGATTATTTTAGTAGACAGTTTTTTAGACTCTTTTTTAATATTGAAATATTTTAAATAATTATTAAATTATCTTTTTAATTTAATCCCACGTAAAATTTTCTGATACTAAGATCACTACAAGGGCATCATAAAATATCATTTTTTATTATCCGAGTTTTCGTAATGATATGTAATATACTGTATATACAGTATATATAATTATAAAAAAAACTTCTCAGTTGTTAGCGTATAGACAAGAAGTAGAAAACAAATATTTTTAATTTTTATTTGATTAGATGTGCAGGTTTATCAACTCTGCTATGATTCAATTAGCCTGAATGGAAATTTATGGCATTTCAAAATGCCAATTTTTTTCAAAATTTGGCATTTTGAAAAAAATGCCAAGCTTGGATCGAACCCAAGACTTCCGCGTGAAAGGCAGAGACGCTACCACTTGCGCCACGAAGGCCGACAACAAATATCTTATTTTTATAATTTGATATATGAATATATAATCAGAGACTAATAATTATTAATAGATCAGTTTATTTAAATTTAAAGATAGTTTAAGAAATAAATTAAGAATTGCCAAAATGGATACTTCTGTTGAAATCTGAAAATCGAAATTTTTCGCGATCACACATATTTCATTAGGAAGTAAAAATTGGGATCTTCTGATAAATCATATAGTTTATCAGATTTACAGGTGATGTCTCAGAGGTTGGCACAATCTCGTTAGAGATCATCTTCTTAGTAATTTCTATGAAATTTCTTAGAGAAGTTAGCTACATTTCGTTGACGTATTTAATAAGTTAAAATATACTCAACAGTTTTTTTTTGTTGAAAATTTATGGAAGTAATCGATTAGAAATAACTTAAATCGTAACTATTTGGAGACATACATTCTAATGATTGAACGGCCAAAATTTATAAATTCTGGCAATTAACCAAAAATATATCTACATTGGCAGTTGCTAATGTGAAACTATTACTCAATGATGTTAGACCATAACAAATTAACTTTTTTCTTTATTTACGTAGAGAATCTAAATATAGTTGGGCTATTCATACGGAATAGAAAACGTTCAGTATGATAGATATTTTTATACCTTAAGTGCAGTATCAAGCTCCTTATAATAGGAAATTTGTGAAAATGCGATAAGTGTAAAATAACGTTAACGTGATATTGGTCACACATTTAAAAGGACTTTACAAGAGACTTAATATATTTTGTAAATTTTTTTTCACTACAATGATTCATAATTTTAATTAAAAATATATTCTAATAAACTTTTCCGGGATAAGGATAAACACTTTTTATTGAATATGATTCACATCCTGAATTCTTTTTGGCGATTTTTATTCTGTTAAAATTCTATTTTTTAATTTTATCCTATGAAATTGAGAAGTAAACTTTTTTAGATCTTGGAAAAACTCTTGGTAGTGCTGGAGGAAGAAGCAGAAGAAGAAGAAGAAATGAAACAGATAGTGAAAGAGGGAGAATATGTAAAAGAAGAGAATGAAGAAAGAAGAAATATTAAATGATAAGGAAATGTTAAAGAAGGAAGTTAAAAAAGTAAAAAGAAAGGTGAAGGAAAAGAGGCGGTAGCAGCAATAACAGAGAAGGAAAATTTAGAAGGGAAAGACAAGCAATTAAAAAGGGGATGGAAGAGTGAAGACAAATCACTTCAAAGTCAGGAATATAACTCCTTTTATCATTCAACGTCATCAACCAACACAATACATTCCATTATTATGGCCAGAATTTATATCGAAATATCAAATTATCGACTTTATTTTAGTTTAGAAAATCTAAACTTGAACTTTTATACATTAAATTCCAATATATATATATATATATATATATATATATATAAAACCTATGACACTCTCAATAACGTTAAGATTCTATCGCGTGGTCATACATCTGAATCGGTTTATCCGTTGAGCTGCTACAGTTGAACAATTATACATTCATCCTAAATACATTAAACTCTTTTTTGGGCAGTCATGTAATAAATGGATATAACTTTTCTTGAGCATAATACGAGTATGTTTCATTTCTTCATTATCTCACCGACTGTTTTTATGTTTTATTTTTAACAATACTATGTTTGAAGATTCTGTTTAATCACCCTTAAAATTAAAATTAAAACATCTGAAGGACATCACAATGACTTCCTTGTACGCTTATTAAATTACATATAGATATTTTTTGCAGCACTTCTTTTAAACTTGTTTTATTTTAAAGTGAAAAGATGATAAATATAAAGAGGAAAAAAACGTTAAGACCGAGAAAAGAATAAAAAGATTAAGAGAGGATGATGAATATAAAGAGAGAAAATTTGAAAACTAGAGAACATGTACACAAATTAAGATCAGAAGAATTATATCGACCGAAGAGCGATTAAATAATTGGCAACAGAAACAAATAAACGAAATGATGATCAACTACAACTTAGAGAGAATATTTTCTGACAATATCAGGGGCGTAATGAACTAAAAGATAGAATTTTTTGCAATTTATTAAAGAAGTATGCTTCAATATATATGTTGCTCTTGGGAGGATCTATTTTTCAGTCATCTGCAGTTAACTTTATGTAGATAAAATTATACATAAATTCCAGAATAATTATATGAAATTAAACAGAAATTAATTTAGAAAATCCAAAAATAATACAATTATAAATTATAATTTTCAATTAATATTAAATAATCTGATGCTTCACCAAATCTGTTACATAAAAAATTTATATAGAAAAGGACCAAATAAATAAAACTAATGAATTAAAAATTAAAAGATAAGCACTAAAAATAAGGATTTCATTCATAAACATTTGTATTAATGCCTATTAAGGTACATAAAATTTTATTTCATTAATAACTTCTGATATTTTATTATTATTATTATTGACTTATTATTTATCTTAAAAATTTTTTTTACAGTCAAAAATTATTAATTATTAATAAATCAATATTTTAAAATTAAAGAAAAAGAAAAGGAGAAAAGTCTGATTTAAATCGATGTGACTTCGTCTTATAAGATTTAGTAACTTCATTAATTAAAATTTTATTTGGCTATTACTCTGGAACCAATGAAAATAAGTACTACTTATGATATATCGTTGAAAAGCTCTCAATGAGGGATTATTACTGCAGTTAAGTAAAAGTCCAAAATCTAAATTGTTTTGGATTTTTGGACATTTTTGTTTCAGTCTATTTCAATCAATAGGGAGGTACACAACTAGTTGTTACAACAGTCCTAAATCCAAAATTTCAACATTCTACAGTTATCATTTTTCAGTTATGCGAGATACGTACGTACAGATGTCGTGCTGAAACTAGTCAAAGTGGATATATAATAAACATTTATCTTTTCTTTAAATAAAAAAAATAAAAATAAAAAAGTTTTTTAACAAACTTACCAACAAAATGTTGTATTTTCTCAAGATCTTTCGGTTTTTTCAAACCATCATCAGAAGATCTATAATAAATCAAAAATTAAAGTTCAAATACAGTCATCACTGTTTGATTGTCAACTACAGCCGACATTCAAACAGTCATTACTGTATTCTCATTTTAATTTTATAATATTATTAATCTTCTGATGATGGTTTGAAGAACCGAAAGATCTTGAGAAATTATATCTTTTTACTGATAAGGTGGCATTAAATATATCTCAATAATAACTAACGTAATATTACAGGATGTATGTTAAGCACATCTGGCAGTCCAGACAATAAAAATGTTTCAAGTATTATTCTAATGTGATCTATTTTTAACATTGTTTTGCATTGTTTATTGGTTAATTATTTAATTAATTAATACAATTGAATAAAGATAAATATAGACTTAACTGTTAGTTGCAGTATAGTTCTTAAGCTGTAGAAAATAAGTTTACATGCTGTACTAAATTTCATTTGTTAGTTATTAAGTTTGAAATAATTAAATTTTTGTAACAATTGTTTACAATTTGGTTATTGTATTAACCAATATAAACATGTATTTCATTATGTGTAGTACATCCGTCGACAGACTTAGGTCTGATGGATAATTATGTAAATTAAATTAAAAAATAAATAAATAAAATAAAACAAAATTTTGAATAATTTTTATTAGAAGTTACATTATGCTATATAAAATCATATACACGTGTATACCGGATTTTTCGTGGAACAACCTACTCAAAAGTTATTTGAGAAATAAAGGTTATAAGAACGTCCTCTTTTATTTATTGTTGTTTTTTAATGATGAATATTATTACAAAGTTTAATGAATTTTAATTTTTAGTGATTTTAAGTTTATATTATCTATAAAAGCCGAGAAAGGTTGCTTAACTTTTCTTATGAAGCAGGGAAAGTTAAACAACTCTGGATATCAAGAACCGTTACATATTAATGTAATTTAATCATCAATTAATACAAGAATATGATTTTGAAGATATAAACAATAAAAAAAAAAGAAGTGTTTTATGCTCTCATTCCTTTACGGGATTTTGTGTTAGACTGAACACCATCATAAGGTATTTTAGCTATCAAAGAGATATTAAATTATATGAAAAAAATGTATGTACCTTTTGAGTCAAATTTTTAGTTACAGAATCCTTGAGATCCGTATCTCCAGTTGTGACGAAAATTAAATGGAAAAATTGCCCCCCCCATTTATAAATTATTGTACTAGATTTCATTCAAAATAAATCGTTCCATCCAGTCTGGAGAAATCAAGCAAAAAAATAAGTCAGCACACACACACATAGTATGTTCATATGACGTTTAGAAATTTTGTAATGCTAAATTTATTAATTTTTTTATTTATTTTTATAATCTAAATCATTTAGAATCCTAGAAAGAAGATTTAGATCCTGTAAAAGTCCAATATGAAAACTTTCACGCAATTAGTATATACTATACAGCTAGTTATACAGTTCAGCTATACAATTGGGGAAATGAAAACAAAGAAGACTACTGCATAACATTATATCTTAGGGGTTCATAATATAAAAATAACATAGTTTGGTCTGAAAACTAGTTACACAAAATTGAAAAATGAGAAACTAATATTAAACTGCAGGGATTAACATTAACAACTACTTTTCTATGCACTGCAAAGAAAACATATCTTTGAGAATACGTCTTATTTACTATTGAAACAGAACTTTATAAATTATCTAATATGTTCAAAACGGATTCCCCTCTTAATAAAATTAAACATGATTACTTAATTTAATTCGATGGTTCGGAGGTTACTTCATTAATTTGGGGTTTGAATCCCCCGGTCAGGAATGACATTTTTCGATTGCAATCAAAAGGGAGGTTCACAACTAGTTGTTACAACAATCCTAAATCCAAAATCTAACACTCTACGGCTAATCACTTTTGAGTTATGGGAGATACGTACGTACAGATGTCGCGCCGAAACTAGTCAAAGTGGATATATAATAAACATTTATCTTTTCTTTAAATAAAAAAAAAAATTAAAAAGTTTTTTAACCAACTTACCAACAAAATGTTGTATTTTCTCAAGTTCTTTCGGTTTTTTCAAACCATCCGGAGTTTTAAAAAAAAAAAAAAAAAATACTTAATTAAAATTATTACTTCATTTCTAAGTATTTAAACCATTGTACGATACATTTTTAAAGTAAATAAATAAAAAAAATGAATGAATAAAAGGTAAGGGAAAGGAAGTAAAGGGAAGCAAAGAATGAATAAATAAATAAAAGTACAATGAATATTTACCTATTTATTTTGATTTCCAAAATAGACTTTTGTTGAACAGCTGTTACATCTTACCATTGTTATATGCTTTATGTTAAGCTGTAATTATTTTAGTTTATTTTATAATTGAAAGTACTCAGTTGCGAGTATTCTATTATTTGTTTAAATTTAACAAAACAAAAAAAAAAAAAAAACATTGGTGTGTATTTACTAAATTTATGATAATTTTAGTAATATTTATTTTTAATTAATTAGATACCTAATTGTTGTGTTTTTATGAGGATTTAATGATTTTTATTGTAACGTAAAATGAACAAGAAACAAATAAAATAATTAAACCATAATGCACCACAATGGAAAGAAAAGCTTATTTCTTCAACATTTTATCTTAAAAACTAATGAGTAACACATATTAACCTAAAACTTTACACGAAAACAGTATTATAAATATTTTATTTATAAACATTAAAAAAAATAAATTAATGAGATGGTTGCGTTTTTCTCAATACATGAATCTGTGTTAGAAACACACAACAGCAAATTATTTTTAAGACGTTAAGATAAAAGACGATTCCTATATTTAATTTTTAGCACAATCATTAACAAAAACCCTTTTTACAGAGTTAAAAACAGGATTTTTAACCCTTTTCTCTTTTACACTTTTAAAACCCTTTTTACCCGTAAGACCGGCGAAAGGAATTACTACTTTCAATGGTTCTGTGACTAAATTTCCATATTAATTTTTTCAAGAATATGAAAAATATCAGAAGTTATTAAATATTTAGTTTAATATTCTTACAAGGAAGTCATGTAGTGTCCACATAATATTTTTTTGTTATAAATGAGCGGGTATTAACATTATGGTCATTAGCCCGGTGGAAATTGGTAGCGTATGGTAGCGTATTGGTAATGGAAAGTGCTATGCTTGACCGGGATTCGAACTCGGGACTTACATTAATAATATGAACATCAATAAATAAATATAACTATCAAAATATTGATGAAAAACTGTACATGTGGTTAATATAGTATGAAATTTATTTCTTCATCAAATTGTTTCCAAGATAAAATCTCTTAAAAGATAATTTTATTCCTTCCTGAAAAGAATTGTATATAAACTGGTTTGATGTGTCCTTTTAGCATTCATTAACCTACCTCACGTTTATTTTATGTAGTATTACTAAATATACAAAATATAATATATATCGTGCAAAATGAATAAAAAATAATTTTTTTTGTAGTTTTTACAGAAATAATAATCTAAAAAAATATTTTTTTTTAATATTGATTATAACCTTTTTGTAATATATTCTGTCGTACTAATCAATTAATTTTTATTCTTTTATACTATTAAAAAGTGAGAGGATTTTATACGTGTTAAGTGTTAGCTTATTGTAACTTTTAAATAAGTCTGTATGTATATGTATGATGATAATAGTATTCGTGTCCTAGGAGTCAAGAGAATAGGTTCGAAGTTATTTCAGGCTTGCGACCCAGACCAGAATTTAAGTCGGCTACTCTTCAGATCGACTGACATCTTTGCCAGACGGAAGCTTTATATTCTTTTGTTCTTTTTTTTCTACTATTGAACGAGTTTTTTAATTGCAATAAAAAAAACTAAGAGTTTGATATATGTAATTAATATTTTTGTTGTTAATTACAAACGTGTCCAAGATGTTATATATATTATAGCTACACAACACAAATTTTAATTTTGTAATTAAGAAAAAAAAATTAATAATAGTTGCCCAAAAGACCGGCAGGCTTTATTAAGATTATATCATTTATATAAAGCTGAATATTAGTGACTAAAATACGATGGCTTAATTTATATTAGAGTTTAAAAATAATATAATGATTCATATACATAGAAATGTATTAATGTATATTCTCCCTATGTAAATGTAAATGAAAAACTACTTTTTGACTTTAATAAGAAGAAATAATCTATAAGTTTACAAATTTACGTTAAGTTCGATGTAATTTTAAGCTTTATGAAAAATAATTTACTAGCATTAATTAATCAATCAATAAATATTAAAATTAAATATTTTACTTCCTTGTCCGAAATAAAGGAAGTATTGTGATCGCGAAAAATTCCGGTTTTCAGTTTTCAATGTAAATATCCATTTTGACCATTCCTGGGTCCATTTTCACTAGTTTCGGTGTGACATCTGTACGTTTGTTTTTAGGAATGTTGTATCATCTAGTTGTGCACCTTCCGTTTTGATTTCATCTCGACTGAACCAAAAGTGTCAAAAAAAGCTTTTTCTTAACTGCAGTAATAAGCCCTGATTGAGAGCTTTTCAACGATCTATCATGAGTAGTACTTATTTTCA
>JAAAKQ030131249.1:0-12039 GCA_010016005.3 Zanna intricata | reverse complement strand
AGGGCAAGCCAAAGTAATTATTCACAAACAGTCGCTTGGCTAGCAATGCAGGCCAATACGGTACAGCTTTAATTTATTTTATATAAGATTTTCTGTTTCTATAAAATACGGTGACACCATAGCCTCATTTAGAAATAACACATAGACAAGTCTGACACTATATGTAGCGATAAAACTTATTCATACGTTAGATATTATTCATGAACTGAGAAATAGTTTCCTTGCTTTGTCATAACGGTAAGATTAGCACAAATAAATTAATTAAATGTTTACTGAAACGTATTTTGTCATAATAAACAAAATTATCTTTTATTTTATAACTAAACCACATTTGTACGTGCTTGCGTTCAAATGGTCTAACAACTCAAAACAGTCCCCGTTTACTTTCCTTGTATAATAAACACTTACAGTCAAGTTTTTTTTTTTTTTGTTACTAAAATATGTATTTTCTAAACATTCTATTTATCTTTTTATTACATATTGTTACTTTAATAATTATATTAAAATATTTTTATATACAGTACCATGATAAAGTTATTTTTATGAAAATGTTTCTTAATCACCCTGACACTAAAATTTTTTTTTGTAACACATACATATCCAATTTTCATTCCATGTCTTTCTTTAGGCAGCTTTTATTACAGTAACATACAATGTAGCTATGAAGTAATTTTTTTATGGAATTAAAAGAGAAATACTAAGTTAAAATAGGATCCTTGACTACATTTAATACAATAAATTATGATTAAAATAACTTGTACATTTAAAATCGGTTGTGTATATAACACATAAATAAATCAGAGCTGACGGGCACAACAGTGTCACAATGTACAGAGAGTTAATGATGTAGGTAATTGTGGCCTGCAATGCAGGACAGAACAGCAAACTTCTTAATTATGGAGAGTGAATGGGGAAGTCATCTTGGCTTACACTGCAGTTCAAAAGAACACAAAGGATTAAATACTCCATTTTTCTTAGTACCAACCTCTTACTCTCAATATACTATAAGTTCTGTGAACAGCAAACTTTGTTCAATTTATAACGAATTAAACAAGCTCAGCTTTAGAACAAAAAAAAATAATTAATAATATGAAAAATTAAAACAAAAATAATTATTAATAATACTAATATTACAATAATGAAAAATAAACAGATTTGATTTCTCAGGTATTTATAAAATAAAATGTAATCGCTGTGAAAAAATATATATTGACAAAACAAATAGATCCTTTAAAGACAGATTCAATGAAGATTTTACATCTTTCAAAAAACAAAAAATTGTTTTTTCAGCAAAGTTGCTGACCGTTTAATAATTAATAATCATGAAATTACTAATTTAGAACATTATATTTATAAATATAAACGAGAGTTCAGCCTCACCAATTTCCAGACAAGATTTCATGGGGAAATTCTCTTAAAAATTGGTTAAGTTGGTATATTATTGTTTATTTGATTGAATTGGTTCATTGCTACAGATAGATTTTTAAATTGAGTAAAAAAATATTTCTTATATTTTAATTTTTTTTCCACATTTTAATATCTTTTTTTGTTATTTGTGTGTATACGTAATTTTTTTTTTTTTAAGTTTATGCCACTAATGATAAGCCTAGGCCTGAAACCGCTTTGACTTTTGTAAAAAAAAGATAAAGAGGTTTTCCTTTATATAATTATAATATATATATAATCCAATCAATATTAAAAAAATTCAAGTAGCAGTTTAAATATTTAAAATCCCTTTCCACTAAAAAAAAAAGTAATTACACAAAAAAACTAACCTTAAAGCCATCAAGTTGTAATTTATCAGAAGAACTGATCGCACTTAATATTCTGTTTATATCATTTGTATAACCACGGACACGATGAAAGGATGCGATTAATGTAACCGGTAAATAACCATCATGATCCATTTTACGTCTCATAAACAAATCTTTCATTAGATTTTCTTCACTGAAATAATATTCGCTGAAAAAACAAAACAAATGAAAATAATCATTTATTACAAATAAAAACATAAGGAAATATATATTTTACCAAATATTAAAAATTATAATACAACTAAGAACACTTAAATAATCTAAAAAAAACTAATTATAATATTACTACTTTACCGATCAGAGACAATCCCCCAAAATTTGATTGCTTACTTCCTATCCCTTTCCTTTCTATTTCTTTGGAGAAGTATAATTATGTAGCCTATCGCTAGTGAGTATATACTTACTGACATCTTCTAGTAACTACCTCGACAGTATATGATGGGAGACAGGAGTGTCCTCTTATTTGTTAATTACACGATTGAACAAAACACCAAAAAAGTGGCAGAGAAACTGATTCAGACTTTAAACTTTAGAACAGATAAAAGTAAAAATATTTAACGAACTGTAAAAACCCAAGTATTTTATAATTTTTGGAAAATTTCATTATGTAAGATCAAAATACAGAGAATACTCCTGGTTTTTCTTAAAAATCCACAACGAACTGTTTGAGAAATAATAACATTTTTGTTAAATATCAGCCAAAAGGTTGGATTAAAATCTACTAGCTAATTTATTTACAAAGTAAACATTTTTTTCTTATAATATCAAATTTCATTGATTGATTATATGAAATTATTTAATTTTTTTTTTTTTTTTTTTTTTAACAATAATAATTATGATGGTTACTTACATTTGTTTACGAACATATTCAGTCAGTGTTGGTTCATCCAGATTACCGTAATTAAAATTATCATAATAAAATGCCCCCATGAATGGTACCATTGAGCCAGTGACAAACTTATTAATCTGAAAAAAAAATTACAAAAAAATTAGCTTTAAAAAAAAAACACTTTATTAAAAATTCAGTGATGTTTGGATAATCTAGCTTTATTAGGATATAAACTGAATTAGAGCCTTGGAATAATACTGCACAAATGCATTAAAACATAATTTTTCTGATTTGAAAATATTTTACATTACAAGGGGGGATGATTAATATTTGATAAATTACTTGTTCCTATATAATAATACATTACAATTATAACATAAAATTAATGGAATTTTTATTTTCCTAAATGTCTCCTTCAAGAAGAATACCTCTAAATGTATAAGGAAATTTAGTGATGGTACATGCACAAATTCAAGCTCACGTAGCAGACCTTTGTGGAGCGTTTACAGTTTGTTTTAATGATAAAGACAGTGGAAGTGAAAGCAGTGATGAGAGTGCTGATGAATCATTCATCAAATAAGGATGATACAGATGATGCGAGATCCAATGATATGGATGGGATTGAACCGCTTGATTAAAAGACTATGTATCCTAATTTCCTACCTTTCTCTATTAACTTAATAAATAAAAACATACGCATGCTTTTATTGGCTGGCATGGAAGCTCAGCATGTGTGGCTACACATGCTGAACAGAAGATTTTTATGGAAAATACTGTGGCAATTTTCAACTGGTATCCTAATTATTGAGGCTACATCATTAATTATATTTTTTAAATCGAAGTAAACAATATATTCAATATACTTGATATATTCATTTGTTGAACTCGCTGGGCATCCTCTACAAATGACATCTTCAACACTAACATAACAATCATCATAATCCTTATGCCAATCGTAAACTGTAATTTCTTCATTCCTGATCCTCCAAATATTTATTCAAGCAGTTTTAATACCTCTAAAATTTGTTATGTAACATGCAAAATTTGATATTTGTTTGATTATTTCTATTTATTTATTGGTATGATATTTCAATTGCAAACAATTATCACTGCGATGTAAATAATATGAAACTATCACCTTTAGTATTCTTGTTTGGAAAAGAGGAAACGTGTTTTGGTTATATCATTATATCAAAAGTGCAGCCAACTAAAAACCAAAACATTTCTTATAAGATAGGTATTTTAAATATAAGAGGCAATTCCAAATACTTTTCTATATATAAAACTAATTCTGCCCTGTATGAAATGAAATTTGTTTAATTTTCTTTTAAGGTTTTCACATGTTATCACAATTTTTCTCCTACGAGTAAAAAAAAAACTCTTTTTCTTTTTAAAGAATTAAAAGTCCAAAATTCCACTATTATTTAGTAATAACATTGCTTTTAGTCGCAAGATATCATCAATCAACAAAAACAAATTAACAATCTTTAAAAATACGTAATAGTAAGATTTAACATAAACATGGTTTTAAACATAAGTGACAACACAAAAAAAGAAAAAAAAAAAAATTGAATGAAACTTACACACAAAACATAGCACATTTAAGCTATGCACAAATAAAAATGTTCCTTGTTCCGTTACAGTTTCTAAAATATCCATCAGCATGTAGAAAAAACCAAAGAAGATTCTATTAATTAAATTATAACAGACCTCTGGAGAGACACAGCTGGCACTTGAGTGCAATGACTTTTAAGTCATGAACATAAAATTTAACATAAGCATGGTGAATTAGACATTAGGCCTACTTATACCAATGCTCTAACATATTAACATTGTACACTGCTCCAGTATTCAGTTGGAGTACATGAAAAAGTGTTATATAGCACAAGCATTAGATGAAAAGCTTAAAAGCCTGAATATTTTGTAAAAAAAATAAATAATCTTTAAATTACTTTCCGTTTTATATATCATTTTCGTCACAACATTCTTTGAAAAAAAAAAAAATTATTTGATTACACAGTGTTGAAACATTATCATGTAAGCAATTCAAACATTTCAGATTATTATGTTTGTGTTCATAATAAATTAACATTTTTGTTTATTACTTCGTTTTATTTATATTTTCAAAAAAATTTATGGTTTTGATTAACACTGAAGATTTTATTTAATTTTGTTTTATCAAGAAATGCATCTTAAACCTGAGTAAATTAAAAAGAATTCAGCGATCTCAGTAATATCTCTTTTAACATCAGCAAGAAAAAATCTGAAATTAAATAATTTTTATGAAGGAAAATTTCTCTAACATTAACAATTATTACAAAAAATAACTATTATAAATAATAATAAATAATTTACGACTTACAAATAAAAATAATTTAGATCATTAACAAATTATGAATAATTTTAAAAAAAACATATATATATATATATATATAAATGAAGACCAACTAAAGAAAACACTGTTGTCATATAACAATTTATTTTAAGCTATTGAATATCAAATCAAGATCTAGCCATCTCATCCATTATTAAAAAACAAATATGTTACATCAATAAAATTAGAAATATTTAATATCAAATATTATTATCTCATAGCAGTAATAATACTAATAATAACAATATGCTTCTTATCTAAAAACGCCTAATAAAAATCATATACACAAATAGTTGTAAACGGTATGAAGTAGATAAAATGTAAACAGTAAAATATTAAACAGAATCAAATTTTTAAACTGAAATTTTACACCAGGATAAAGCAATAAATAGTATGTATATGTAACAAATGTAAACAAAAATTAGTTTTTTACGGTGAATTTTTTATAGCGAATGTTCAGAGGTAAAAATTCTTTTAATACAGCTATAGAAGAGAATGCAATATTCATGGGTAAAACCTTTTTTACAAACATCTATGCAAGAAAACATGTTTACCTATGGGTGAAAATATTTTATGAATTTTATTATTATTATTATTATTATTATGGGATTATAATATTAAGAAATAAATAAGTGATCAGTTGATATCACCTACGGAAACCATTTTCCTGATAAATTGAAGAGCATTTTAAGAGCATTCGGTTAAAATATCCCTTTTCATTTAAAGACAGTATATAAACTTCTTTTTTCAGGCTAAAACTCTAAGACTGAATAAGTTCTAATTGATAAAAACAATGATTAAATTTAAATATGAAAAATGACACCACTAGTACATACACAAAAGGGAGAAGAATGAGTGACCGGGCAAAAGCAATGAATGGATAGAAGTGGATGAGATGGATTGTAACTGTGAAGATAGACAAAAGAACAGAAAAAGAAAGAAAAAACTACAAAAACAGAACTGGCTATAATACCAAAGAGATATCAAATTACTTTAGGTTTTGATTTTTGCACTGTTACCCTATTAATGACACGATTACTGATATAGTAAGAAAACTAAAATTAACAATACTGTAAAGTGAAAAAGGGAAAAAGAAGCGATGAGTTAAAAAGAATGGAATTACAGCAAAAAAAAAAAAAAAAAAAAAAAAAAAAAAAAAATAGGAACAATTAAAATAAACAAAAAAAAAACCAAAAAAAAACTTACACTACTGTTTAATCTGCAGACAATAGATATTTAAAAATTAAAGAACTTTATCACTTTAAAGACATTTAAAAAAAACTTGTAAGCGAAACTTCCCGACAGGAATTCAAATCCAAAACCTTCTGGATAAAAGGCATGTTTTATCACTTCACCATGGAATAGAATTCAGAGAAAATTAATATGTTAAAAGAAGCATCTTTCTTGGCAAATCCAAGTAGATAATATCAAAAACCAAATTATAAATGCTAATTTAAAAAATTTATTTTTTTATCCAAAATTCTCTATTTTTACACATTTTTTTAAAAAACATCTATAAACAATTTTACCAATATTTTAAAATTCTAAATTTTATAATTAAATTATTAAAAAAAAAAGATATACAATTTTAATATAAGATTTGGATGATAATTTCAAAGTAAATACTAACTTTTGAATAAAATTAAATACCAGAAGTTAATTATTGGCTGATGTTTTAGAAATACTGTTCAGAGAAATTTCATAAAAGATCAAATACTAATGACTGTAAACAAAAATTAGCTGCAAAACCAATAAAAAGTCATTAAATTAAATAACAATTTTTATATAAATAATTACAGCCCTGCACATTCACACATACATACATTATCTGCAAAACAGAAAGCACTTCTTCACGTAATAGTCATATTCGTAAAAAAAAAGTCATAAGTCTTTCGATTATTTCAGATTAGGATGTATTAAAAATTTCAAGTATTTACTAGGTAATCAAAGCCATTTTTAAAATGTTGATAAATCATTCAATTTTTAATATAAACATATAACAAATTTGCAAATATCAGTAATAACTTCATATCATGCTGAATATGATAATACAAGTGAAAAGTGTTCATAATTCAAGAATAAATATTATATCAGTCCATGGTTCTCATCCAAGTTAGAATTTAAGGATTTCTCTTACATTCTAAAAAAAAATAAAATATATATATGAGGATTATTTTTTTTTTCAAGATCTGATCGGTTGCAAAATAAAAACCCACGCAAAAATTGGATGAACCTTTGCACATATGTGTTGTGCAGCGTCTCTAGTATGGCCTTCAATCACACTGCATCACTGCATTTAGTTCTGAATAGACAGCTAGCATGTGAATATGTCTACAACAATAGCATCTCCCGCCAAGTGTGAAGTGCGTGCTGTAATTCGATTTCTTCAGGCTGAGGGTTGTAATGCAGCTGAAATTCATCGACGAATAAGTAATGTGTAGGGTGAAACTTCAATGAGCGACAGCAAAGTGCGACAATGATGCAGGAACTTTAAAACAGGATGTACAGATGTTCATGATACAGGCAGTCAGGGAAGGAAGCGAGTGTCAACCGATGATCTCGTTGAGCGAGTGGATGAGGCAATTTGAGAAAATCGTCTGTTCACAATTTCAATATTGAGCGATTAATTTCCTGAAATTTCAAGATCAGCTCTCTACACCATTGTGAGTGAGAGACTTCAGTACTACAAGCTGTGTGCGAGATGGGTTCCCAAATGCTGTCCGACCAACACAAAACAATTAGAATGGACGCCTCCCTAACGTTTCTTCAGCGCTGCCACAATGAAGGAGAAGATTTTTTTGAACAAAATTGTCACAGGGGACGAGACATGGGTCCATTTCGAAACTGAAGAAACAAAAGAACAATCCAAAAACTGAATGCATTCTCATTCTCCCGGCAAACCAAAGTTCAAGCGGACCTTCTCCAACAGAAAATGTATGGCTACTGTGTTCTGGGACCGGAATGGAGTTCTCTTGGTGGAATTCATGCAACATGGCACGACCGTCACTGCAGTCTCATACTGCGTGACTCTTCGTCTACAAAGGGCAATTCAGAATAAGCGGGGAGGAATGTTGTCATCAAGCATTGTCTTTCTCCATAACAATGTTCGGCTGCACACTGTAACTGTAACAAAGAAGCTCCTGCAGCGTTTTTGTTTTGGGAAACGTTTGATCATCCACCATACAGCTCAGACTTGGCTCCATCCGATTTTCGATTTTCACCTCTTTGCTCACATGAAACGCTGGCTAGGAGGATAACATTTTGGCACACAGACATCGAGCTACAGACCAGTGTAGAAACATGGCTGAAAACACAGGCGGCTCTCCGTTCTATGATGAGAGTATTGGAGTTGGACCATGCTATGACAAATGTCTAAATCGGAGTGGCGACTATGTAGAAAAATAGCGTAACTATGTAAACTATGTATAGCGTAACTATGTACAATTAAAAAATTGTTTATTTTCACTGTGGTTTTAATTTCGTGACAATCAGACCTTGAAAAAAATAACCCTCGTATATACTCTAAACACGAGTTTTTCTTAAATCGATATGGAATTCCTAAAAAAAAATGTAAAAGAATTACAGAATTTTAATGTACACTTTGCAAAGATACAGCTAAGTATAGTTTGCTATTTTTTTCAATTAAAATTATGACTTTGTTATGAAAATCAAGTAAACAGAAAAATAAATTTAAATTCACTAATAAAATCAAGGAAAACTAACAACAGAGAAAAAAAAATTAAGAAACTCTAAAATGGAAAGAAAACAGAACAGTATTTAACTGCATAACAATGTGAGATTAAGTATATGTGGTATTAACAAAAACAATTAAATAAAATGTATACAGAAACTCATAATGAAGTGTGCTAAAACACTTCTGCACAATCTACCAGTTGGATAAAAAACTAATTGATTAATAGAATAACAATATATTAGTACTCTGACAATTTTGGAGAAGTATTAATTAAAGATGTGACATTATAATAGGTAAAAATAATAAACAAGACAATGACGAAAAGTAAAACTAAAACAATATAACTAAAAATATTTCACAATTCCTCAACACCATCCAATTTCGAACGACAGATATAAATTTATATTTCTGACTATAAATATTCCCGTACAAATATATACGGTAATATAATAATTTTTTATAATTTATTAAACCAACCTGCGTGTATTCTGTTGGATAATCAGGATATTCTGCATTATTATTGTTACTATTATTGTTGTTGTTGTTTTGTCGCACGTTATTACGTTCCGAATAACGGGTACTTCGTAGGCCACCACGTCCAGCACCTCTGCCTGACCTTAAATTGTGGCGTGGACCACCTCTTCTATAATACCAATCTCGTTGGTTTCCAGAACCACCATTAACAAAGTCGTCATGGCCTAAAATTAAAATGCAAATAATGAATCAAGAAATTTATTAACGTATATTAAAAAAAAAACTTAATAATTTATGTATGTATGTGACATACATATAATACATACATATAAAATCTGTCAGAGTGAGATTCAATTGTAAAAATTAATAGTGTGATAAATATTTATCACACATATTTTTTTAACAATAATCAGCTATACTTCACTATTAACAGTTATGCAAATATTGGATAATTTTACACGAATTTATTACAAAAGAAAATGATATTTATGTTATAAACAACAAACAGTGGAGTAACAAAAAGCAAAAATTAAATAGAACACTTGTTATATGATCCCTTATTACCAACTGTGGAGATCATTATTCCTATTTCTAAGAATAATACAGCATCACTTTTAAAAATGATACATTGTACTTACATAGAAATGCATATAAAAGAGCAAGATTGGTAAAGTATAAGAATTTAAAATATGCAGCTATGGAAACTAACCAACTACAGTTGTGTTAAGTCCTCTCTTTATTAACAATTATTAAAAATAAAAAAAAAGAAGCCAAATAGGCAGTTAGGAAAAAAAACAATTGGGAAATATTGACTCCATATTCAATCTACAGAATAAGAATATAAAGTAGGATTGTTAGCAACTTATAAAGAAAACGCATAATAGAGGATCACAGAAATGGTTAACAAAGATAGGAAAAATAACATTGATAAATCCTGAAAAAAGGTTCTTTATGTATTGATCGCCTTCCCATTCCTATCTTTCTGCATCTTTTATTCCTTAACAAATAACAAGGTAGTTGAGTCAATAAATTCTTTATTTAAACTTAATAGGACAGCACAATTCCTGTAAGTGTGAGTAACCATCAAAGGACTCAAGTTTTCTATCTATAGTTGCAAAAAAATCTAAACTAACAGCTATAGTATCAAGTCTATTAGGTAAAATTCATGCCTCATTTCTCTAATCCTAATCTACCAATCAAACATACAGAAAGATAGAAATTAGCCAAAGCGAAGGGAGTAAGTGATCAGGCTTTCAAAATAATATCATATGGTATAAGTTGATAGAAAAAAGAATTATAGTACAGCCAAAGCTATCAATTCTTTTCCAAGTTGAGAAAAAGGTTAAATGGTAAGTAAAAGATATCATAGCAGATAGCTATTCAGAAGCATATTACAGTTTATAAGTGAGGAGTTGTTAAAAACCAGTCTACTAAATAAGATTGGAAGTAGATTAAGAAAAAAAGAAATTAGTACCTTACACTGTCAAAAAAAAAAAAAAAGGATTAATACAATATTATTAAAAAAAAAACAATATTTTCAAGAAAGCATTATTACAACCCAGTTGAGAGAAGGATGGTGGGAGAGAGAAACCAGTTAAAAAGGTTTTGTTGTGTTAATAAAGATTGGCAGAGAATAGTTCTATTTATGCTATAAAAACAAAAAAAAAACCCTACACAATATAAGCAAGAAGAGTGGAGAATGGCAACTATTTTGTACAAAAGCTATGCCACAAGGTAGAAGAGACGGTAATAAAAAAAGTAAAATAAAGTAAATCTTTAGTTAAGTAATAAAATAAAAAATAAAAGTTTTAATCAGTTATTTAAATACAACAGCACCTTTAGGTATATTTATTATTTCATTACTTTTTTTTTTTTTACTATAAAAATAATTAAAATAAATTTAACTTAATTAGTTTTATACAATAAAATTGAATTTATCTAAAGCATTTTATTTCATTTAGTTTTAAATAGTTCTTAGATCATAGAATTTCAAATAAATTTTAAATATTTAACATGCTATCATTGAAAATATTTTTGAAACAGATCTCAAAATTTAATTACTACAAATTTAAATACTTCAAAAAAATAATTATTAATGAGGAGAGGAAAAATTATCATTAATGTTTAGGATTTTTTTTTAATATCTTTTATGGTTTACATCAAATATCCATAAAAAAAGGATATATTTATTATACAAACCAGTATAAAGTAAGTTTGGAATAATATACTATACAATTATAGCTCACATGACTTGTACACCTATTAAATTACAGGCATATATATTTTTTGTTATTTAATTATTACTTATTGTAAATTCTTTTTAAATGGGAAAAAAAGGAAATGAAGTCAAATTCTCGCCTTTTATATATAAACTTTTATTTAAAAATATATTTTTTTGCCATATATTTCATTAATTAAAATTTTATTGGACTATAACTCTGGAACCAATGAAAAATAAGTACCATTTACGATATATTGGTTGAAAAGCTCTTAGTAAGGGCTTATTACGGCAGTTAAAATAAAGTCCAAGATCCAATTTTTTGGATTTTGGGCTCTTTTTGGACACATTTGTTCCAGTCGATTACAATCAGAAAGGGAGGTACACAACTAGATAATATGACAGTCCAAAATCCAAAATTTCAATTTCTACGCCTAATTGTTTTTTGAGTTGTGCGATATACGTACATATATGTACAAATATCATGCCAAAACTAATCAAAATGGATTCAGGGATGGTTAAAATGGGTATTTCCGGTGAAATCTGAATTTTTTTTACGATTACAATACTTCCTACAACTTTGTACAAGGAAGTAAAAATATTAACAATTTATTTTAAAATATCCTCTTCCGAGTT
>JAAAKQ030131238.1:0-13484 GCA_010016005.3 Zanna intricata | reverse complement strand
GCCTCCGAGTTGGTTCTGGGCGGGAGTAGCAGCTCCCGGACAGACCAGAGCGGGGGTTCTCACGGACTATTTAAATAGTCCCTTATTAATCACTTATTAATAAGTGGTGCATGCACTACATTCTCTAAGCCATCGTGGCAAAGGGAATAAAAGCGGTGAGTAGTTTGTAAAGTAAGCTAGGCGCGGGGTTCTCCGCGAATTTTTCTAGCTCGTTTTTGTAAGCTGGTGGTTTAGCTAAAATCGCGGTAAATTGCCGATGTGAATGTCCCTCGGGGCATTGGTATCGGCGGCAACCCCCGAGGTCGTTTGATGACAGTGGCGTTATCAGACCGAGGAAAAGACGACCTCCGGTAGAGCCCATCAGGGTTAGGTACGGAGGGGGTGGTTTGGCGGGCGTATTCCCCTAGGGGGGGAACTCAGATGGTCTGGAATAGATACCATGAAGTTCATGTAATGCAGCTAAAGGATGATTATTGAATGCTTTATGATTTATTTGGGAGGAAAACATCATATATTGCTGCATATCTTAGCAATAGGATCTCTTCTCTGTAACGCAATGGCATTATTCCAGCTTCTGACATTAGACTAGTCGTCAGGCTTGTACGGATACGCCTGTGGCGTACCTTAATCCGCTGTTGTGCATTACGTCTAACTTTCGTAAGTGCTACTTTCTAGCGGATGAATATACAATAACCCTTAGTCAAGTTTCAATTGTAGCAATGCTTTATACAGCCTCAATAGTATATCATTATCTGAGCCCCAGTTGATATTAGACAAACATTTAATAATGTTTAGGGCTTTTTGCATCTATTACTCAAATCCTGTCTATGTAATCTCCATGTAAGGAATTTATCTAGTAGTAGATTTAAAAATCGGACATTATCCTTGTATTCAATTGGATGGTCGTCAATGGTCAAAACAGGACTTCGGTGAGGAATTCACTTCCTACAGAAGTGTACACAGCAGGTTTTCTCAGGTGAAAATTAAATCCATTATTTTTCGCTACTTCGGTGATAGCGTTAATTGCACGATGCAATTTTTACTTTACGATAACTACGCGGTTCCTGGCATATACAATTGCCAATCATCAACATAGACGCTTTTGCTGATTTCTGCGGGAATGGCAAGTATCAGTTTGTTCGTGGAGATCGTAAACAAGGTATCGCACAGCGGCGATCCCTGTGGTATGCCATTTTCTAATGTTTTCTCTGTTGAATATTCATTGTTAGCTCATACCTGAAAGTACGGTTGTTCATATAGTTGCTAAGTAATATTGGCAGATTGCCACGAATGCCCCATTCATGCAATTGAAGAATTATCCATGAGCCAGGTTATATCGAATGCCTTTTGCAGGTCAAAGAAGACTCCAACACAATGTTTTCGTGTTATAAAACTGTTATATATAATACTCTCTAAGTTAATCATTTGATCAGTAGTCGAATGGTATTGTCGGAAATATCCTTGATAAGGGTATAAGAAGTTTTCTTTTTCTAAAATCCAACGAGTCGATTATTTATCATTTTTTCAAAATTTTTTTTCCATAGCGCACGTCAAAGAAATAAGACGATAACTATTGGGATCTGTCAAATTTTTTCCTTTCTTTGGAATATAAGTCTTTTTCCTCTGCAGCGGGTAAATTCCACCCCGCCATATCTAATTATATAATTCTTATAGCTCGCCGAAATGTATTCTATCTTCTTTTTTGAAAATTTTCATTCCGGCAGGAATGTGTTTCTTGCAGGCATATACAAAGTGGGTCTACATCATGTACCAAACGTCGGAGCTCATGGATGTTTGACAAACATCCATTGATATTCCATTGAAGAATCGACTGGCTAATTTTTAATTAATTTATTATGTAGGTTTACTTTTCAGCCATCCTTTTCTCTACTTCTTTTCCAGTCTCCGAACAGCTTCGTGATCGGTAGGCATGTCATCGCCCATGTAGCTCCCGGCCTCTGAATCAGAGGCTATCAAAACCGCAAACGACGACGGGCATGGATCGGCGCCGATTGAGAGGCGGGAACCTGAGAGAACCTCGCAATAGGAGCCACGCTAATCATCGCCTCAGGCAGGAGGGAATAAGACCTCTTTATGTGGTTTTAGTTGGTCTCTATGTGGTTTAGAGACCATTTCAGTTTTAGGAGACTTGGAGCCTCCATAGAAAATTGCGAACCAGTTACTCTCTTGACACCATCATAAAATATGTCATGCAAACGAACTTGGACCTCTGGCTTAGCATCTATCTTTTTTAATCAGATGCACTTTTGCTCTTGGTGGAGCTAACATCAGAGGCAGTATTTTGATTGTCTGCTTTATGATTTCTTTGCTAGTCAGAGAATTCATTTTTTTCTATTATTCTCTGAATCATACCAGTCAAAATGGGTACAAGTTTGCCAAGAAGCTGATCCGCATCAACAGCAGCTGGAGCAGCAGCAGAAGCAAGTTTATACAGTTTACACATGTAGGAAGATCCTTACATGGTCTCCTTCGAACCTCTTCACCACACAAGCAAATCTACGGTCTCTCACATCGGGCAGCGGTGTGGGCCAATACGTTGGCACCTAAAAGTAGCTCATTAGTTGAGGTACAAAAGCCTGCTCACCCAACCGGTGTATTCCTGCACACACTTTCTCCGGCAGGGTTGGTTTATTGAAAGTAAGGATATGAGAGGCAGACGGAATAACTTCGCCGTTTCTTCTCATGTTCAGCCTTCGGCATTCAATCACACCTTGAGGTGTCAACTCTTCTGCAATCTCCTGCACCGTACAGTTCAGTAGATCTCGACAAATAACTACCCCCTTTGAGGTATTGAGGGTGCTATGTGGATCCACTCGTACAGCAAACTCGCCTATCTGCTTCAGCCCAAGGATCTTCTGCGACTGATTGTTACTAAACGTCTGTATATGAATACCGCTGTAAGTTTTAAGGATTTCCTTTACTATACATCCAGCACAATTATTGTTCTCTCAAACGATAAGAAAAGGACATATCTTCAAAAAATTTCCATCCTCTCTACTAACTACCACATATTTTGGTTTAGCAAAAGTGTTCTTATAAAGAGCTCTCTGCATACTCTTAGCATCTTTTCTCCTTCCGGTCTCGTAACTCTTTCTCCGTTTCGCCTCAGACGAAACGGCTGGTTCCAGACGAGAGTGTGTGCGTGAACCCTCTGCCACGTTAGATTGTTCAATTTGCATGATAATTTGATTCTTTCTGTAGTAAGGCTAGCCACCAGGGTACAGCCCCATTGAAGGGCTCTCTTTATCTGTTTAGCCTCCGGAACTACCGTAAGGTATTATTACTTCAGAGAATGAATGAGGATGATGTGTATGAATGTGAATGAAGTGTACTCTTGTACAATCACAGGTACTAAAGGTCTACCAAACCTAGAGGTCCGGTCCGGTACGCCGATGGAACGGCATATGTTCTGACAGAGAGCGGATGCGCAATTATTATTATTGTTATTAATATTTATTATTATTATTTGCACGGACCTTGTGAATCCGGCGGGCGTTGGCCCCAGTTGCTGGGGAACAACCTCGGTCGTCATCCGGTACGCAACCAGCGCGCTTGGGGCAACGGCTGCTTACATCTCTCCTCTAGGGTCTGAATACATATCCACAAATTAACCTTTCATTCCAAATGCACACACCAATAAAAGCATTGACACTTCAACAAACAATGACAATCACAAAGAAAAATAAATAACAAAATATGTACACATCAAGCCTAACAAACTATGAATAAGAATAGCAAAGATTATAATAAACACTATAATATAGCACGTAACCAATTCTTGTTCCGATACTGGGTCTTCATGTTCCACATTCTGTCAACCTCGAACTTTAGATCTTGGTATTTCGCCTTCTTCTCTGCATTATTTAGCGTAATATTCACATCGCTTGACAATGAAATATCTATTAGCAGCACTGTTCTTCCAACATGATCACTGATTACAATGTCAGGCCTATTCACATTTATTTGTCGGTTGATGTAGACTGGCATATCGTACATAAATCGTGTGTCTATCGTTGTTGTAAGACCCTACGCTGCGGTTTTTGTTGGTACCATTATTCCGCGTTTGCGAGATCCTCAGTTCTTTACAAATGGTCCAGGGAATGAAGTCACAAATTTTATAGTGCTTTTCAGGTACGTTCTGGTCCCTTGACGCGTCAGAGTGTTCTTTGGCTTTCTTGTCTACAATCAGTAAATTTGGCTGTCAGTCGTGTGTGTAATTTCCACCAGTTTCAAGTGTGTCCTGATTTAGACTACGGCTACAGTTAACATAATTTAATTATAGACTTTTCATTATTCCAGCTTTACAGTTTGGTGCTGTTTTATACAACGCGTACTCACCTCATCGCGGCGAAAGGGTGGCAACACCTTCTGGACGTAAATTCCCGTGACAAGTAAGGGAACACTGCCGGTTAGTCCAACTTGCGTTATTTTCAGAACGAGGACCGTAAACCGTGGTAGTGTTGTCAAACTAACCGATCCAGAAGTGGCCAAGAGGTACAAAGAGCAACAGGAAAATACAGAAGGTATTCCCCAGCTTCCCATAACTCCTGTGGGTAGTCGTTCCATTTGTGAGCTTGCCCAATAGAGCGGTAGAAGGAAGAAAACAAGCATCATGACTGAAAAGTTTCAGCAAGTGATAGGGAAGTCCAGGCGGAAGAGAAGGCCGGAGCCTTTACCATTGACCTCCTAAACCTCAGAAGACAAGAGCTCGGCAACAGATGTAAGACCATCAACCCGGGCAGAACAAGTAAATTAAAACAGATGTCATTTTTTTATTTTTAATAAAACAATACACTTAAAATTGAGTTAAACTTTCTTTCTGTAAAAATAGCTCATTAAATTCAGTAACATTATTTGCTGCTGAAAATCTTAAAATACGAGTATTTTACTGTTAAGTCCTGACTTTTATTGAATATAAACAGAAGAGGGTCATCAATTGACTCTCTTTCCAGACCAGAATCAAAATTTTTTTAATTAATTTAAAGAAAGAAATACTAGCAATAACTGTAAAAAAATATAAATAGATTAGTTATAATTAAAATTTTTACAAAATAAATAAAATATACAATTACACAATACATTTATTTATTACCTGACTTGGTGTGTGATCTTCAGAACAGACTAAAATAGTGACAAGATTTAGAGCTTGTAGTACACGCATTATCCAGCTCTTTTCTACAAAGAAATATAAAAATTTGAATCTAAAAATTTTATGGAATATAAATACTCACATGATTTTATACTCATATGAAACAAAATATAATACCTTAATGTTATAAGAAGTTTGTTTACAAAATAAAATGTACAAGTAGTAAAAAAGATCTTTTTTATAAAGTAATGCATCGATATACATATTTTTTTTTATTTAATCAACAATCAATTTTTCTTGAAAAAATGTAAAATAAACAATATTTGGAGGAAATCAGGTCTTTTTGAAGGTATTAAGAAAGTACAAACCAAGAAATAAAAGAAACAGATGTACTTTTAACTGTATTGTTCTAACAATGGGGTTATACAGTCATGTAGTCAGGTAAAATTATGTGAAGGACTTAAGGATGCTTAATAATCTACCTAATATCTAGTTAATTCTGGGTTGGGGTATTAACAACAGCCTCTGTCTTTGATTTTCCTTCGTTAAATTAGGCATCTCTTCCTAAGACACAGTAATAATCTCTTACCTCATCTGTCATTCATTATCCCTCATTGGTACAATATTATCAACAAACAAGATAGATTTTGTATTAGCTTGTCTACAATAAAATTTTCAATTATGTATTTTGTCCAATACTATGATAATCAAGACATGTGAGTAACGAAAGAACACTTCATTATATATATCATAATCTTGTATATAAACAATTGGTATACAAAGACTGTTGTAAAATTGACATTGTACAAACATTTTAGTTCATTCAATTTGTGTATGTAAACGCTGGATTTTTGGATACAGAATTCTGTGCGTAAAGGATAAAAAACTGAATTTAGTCATTTTCTTGAGGGTAGCTGTAGTTCCTGAACCAGCCCCAAATGCAGAAGAAAAACATTATTGTAACATCTATTTACCATAATGTTTTACTAATTTTTTTTTTAATACATGATAAGATTAAATTTCTACTGTTGAGACCAGTGAATGCGATAAATGCATGAAGATGTTATTTATGTTTTTAGTACTTAAGTGGTTAATACTTCGATAGACAATCATATAATTTTTTTCTTTACTATTAAATATATAAAAATATCAACTTTTATTTTTACAATAATATAATTTCATTATGTTAAGGTTTTTACTAAAGTTAAAGATTGTACTTATGTTAAAGTTTGTTCCCATTTGAATGTACTAAATGAAACTGGACATGATCCAGATGAATGAGAGTCTAGAATAGATTTAAATTTTTCTTAGAATAAAATAATTTTGAAGAAAATTGATTAAAAAAAATATGAAATAATCTACTACATAACAAAATGAGTCTATAATCAATAATATTTAATTATTGAAAAGTAAAAATTTAATTTTTCTGATTTGAAAGAATTAATTAAATTTATTTTTAAATGCGTATTTCAAAATAATGTTGACTGCTTAAAATTTTAAAATTTAACCAAAATAAAAAAGAAGTGGGTTTCTGACGTTCTGTAAAAAAGTAATTAATGAATGTTATTTACAAAATATCATATTGTTGTACATGTGTGTACATAGTGTTACATGTATTTTATTATAATTTTTATTGCCTGTTATAAAATGTATAATAAATAAAATTATTACAGTAAGTACTTTTTTAAATTTTTTTTCAGTACAAATAAAAACAAAATATTTAGTTGTATGAATACAAACATTTACACATATACAAAGATTTAAATTACATAAACATCATTCTTTGCCCTTCATTCTCTGTGTTATATTTACTAAAATATTATAAGAAATATTAAATTTGTTTTTTTAAAAAAAAACCTGCAGTTTTACAATAAATTTCGTTGTTATTTGTCTCTTTGTACAGTTTTTTTTTTGTTTTTTTTAATGCATGATGAGATTAAACTTCTACTGTTGAGACCAGTGAATGCGATGAATGCGTGAAAGTGTTATTTAAAGTTTTTACTAAAAAACACCCCCAAGGTAATTGGACCTACCGTTAGGCATTACGCAGTTGCCATGTAGTGTCATGGCAGGAGATTATCTACTTACCCCCTAAGATCAAGTCCAGAAACTGGACCACCCATTGGGGTCTCACCGGTTTTATCGAGACTCCTCGATTCCCCGCTTCTGGGGTGCCGAAGAACCTGTCCTATGGAGAACTGCCCTTCCCTTCAATGTGCATTCCACACATCAGGCCTCCCCCCCCCCTTTGCACGACCCTCTCACACCTCTAGGGGCCTCCATGCGTCATCAGAAGTACCCCGATCCAGAACACTCTTGCGTGTGCTCCAGAGCCGGGCATTCTCAGCAATTGGGCTGCTTCCCTGGTCCTACACATCGCACGATTCACCCCCTCATGAACCCACATTTCCGCTCTGATACCACAAACGTCCAGGTGTGTTTTCACCATAGCATCTGTTAGGCATCCAACATCCCACTTCATACAAGGATAGTCCATATGCAGCAGAGATCTTTCCTTTGTACCATCCAGTCATCCTGAAAGCGCAGTATTATAATCTCGAAGGGATTCATCATTAGCCCCCCTATATCACACTACCTCATATGTAACACACTTAAAAATAGGCATAACAACAATACATAGAAAATATAATAGAATATTTACAGAACAGGAAACATAATAGGAATACAAAATACAATTATACAGTATCCACCACTCCTCAGTCCCTTTTACTGAGCTTGGTGAATTATCCTATCGCCTGGGCTGTCGTCCACATTTCGTCTAGCGTCGCTGGTCATTCGCTTCCCTAAGCCTGCCCTCCGCTTCCTCGGTCGTCATTATTCTTGATACCACGTTACTTACTTCTTCCCAGTTTCTTCTACCCCTGATCATGTGGCCCAGGATGTTGTTGGAAGTGAGCCACTTCAATCCCGTGTACCTCCGAATATGTTCCCACCGCACACTTGTAATTGTGTGCTCCAGTGTATAGATTTCAGTACAGTAGCCACACTCAGGGGACTCTCTATTTCCGAATCTATGCAGGTATGCCGCATAGTTTCATGTCCAGAGAGGAACTGAATGAAGTAGTACCCCACCTTACCAAATCTCCTCCGGACCCATTGCCGGGCTCTGGGCATGAGTCTCCTCGTCCAGGGTCCTTTATTGGTGGCTTCCCACCTCCTTGGTAATTCTCTGTACAGTTCGTCTTTCACTTCCCCACGCGGCATACTCTCATACATCCTCTTCAACTGCATGCCCCGCATTCGGATCGGGGGGACCCCAGCAATGACTTCTATCGCATCGCACGAAACCGTGCGAAACGCAGAAGCTACCTTTATTGCTGCCCGTCTTTGTAGAGAGGACAGCAATCTCTCGCTTCTGGCCCTCTCAAGTGTCGCCGCCGATACCGGAACCGCATACAGTAGCGTCGATGTGGCCACTGAGAGAATAAGTCTCCTCTTACTTGCCGAGGGCTCCTTGATGTTAGCCATCAACTTCGTCAGAGCATCAAGTGTGCGACCAGTTTTGGTTGCGGCCTTCTCTAGGTGATGGTTGAAGAGGCGTGACTTCTCTAGCCACACGCCGAGGTACTTCACATGCCTCGATGGGTTTACCCTTGTGCCCCGTACATTAATTGATATGTCATCGATCCTTCTGCGGCCTACCATAGCTATCATCGTCGTTTTTTACAGGGCTAGGCTTAGTCCTCGTTCTTCCAGCCATTGACTGACCGTTTCAATCGCCTCCTCAGCTCTCCTCTTCATATCTTTTTGATTTTTCCAGCAATCAAAAGGGCCAAGTCGTCTGCGTACCACAATTACCACCTCCTCGGTGGTAATTGTGATTCTCCGTTCATGGAAGTAATCATTCATGATCGTGATGATAAACTCGCTGATACCTTTACCCCTCAGCGAGCTCATCACCTTATTCCACGGAACGCTGTTAAAAGCGTTCCGTATATCCAGGAGTATCACGAGGAGAATTTTCCTTGTCCTCCATCATGTGCCCCCCGCTCTGCCCCATGCCCAGTCCACAACGTGGTGTACTGCATCTATCGTCAACCTTGCCCGTACAAATCCGTACTGATTCGGTGAGAAGCCTCGCTTTTCTTCCAGTACCGCCCTGATCCTTTCCGAAAGAAGCCGCTCGTACAGTTTCTCCATGTGTTCAGAAGATATAAGGGTCTTTACTCGTCTTCTCCCTCCAGGTGTTCTTTCTTCTTTGGGAGGGGGACTAACCTGGCCTCCTTCCATCTACCTGAAAACCTGCATTCTGTTCATGACATCCAGGACCGTCTATGGGTGCCGTTCCACCAACGTCTTTACTACGGCCCGCGGACATTGTCCGGCCCCGGACTTTTCTTTATGTTGATCCTAGAAGCTGACCACCGAATCTCATCTAGGGTGAACCAGATTTTGTGTCGACATTCTGCCTCTTCCCAGTCCGGCTCACTCCATTCGGCTCGGGAAAAGCAGCCGAATCGCTCCAAACGCCCCAGTGTACAGTTTAATGTATTAGTTTAATGTGTTTATTTGACTGAAAAATTTTTTTTTTTCCCCAAATTTCAGTTGTCCTTCCAATTTACCCAAAAATGATCTGAATTCTCCTCTTGTTTTTCGGTATTATCATCATAACATAATATTCTTTACAAAAATAAACTTCTAGCAGTTTATTTTTGTTCCCTTGAAATTTAAAAAAAATGTTATTGTCTAAATTCTTGAGCAGTTTAATAACTGAATATTAATTATATTACATTGTTTACAATCATTTGTAAAATCATTTCAGTAAAAATGATACTTATTCATAAAATAACTGTAATGGAAATAAGGCACTCATCTTTCACATCAGTACTGCATGTAGATCCAAATATAACTACAATATAGCTCAATATACACAGTCAATATATTAATCTGAGTTTTAATATAAAAAAAAATATTTACAACTTATCATTTCAACATTCCACACAACTCCCATCAATCGGTCCACTGCAATTAGTAATAATTATTGACAAAACTAATTTTATTCAAAATATCTTTTCAATTTTTTACGGCCAAAGAAAAGCAAAATGTAGCACCTGGAATTTGAAGTAGACATATATTTTATTATTAAAAAAATCTCTTACAAACACACAAAAATTACAAACTTAATATTGACTAAGTTGGCCATTACAAGTATCAGTTTAAGTAACATCTACCCAAGATAATGCATTACTAATTGAATAAATTATTTTTTTTATTTTTTTTTTTTTCATATAAATCAGTAATTTTATATTAATTTTGCTTTACTAGCTTGGTAATGGGTGTTTTTATGCTAGCAATTAATAAAATATATGTCAACTTCATGTTCCAGATATTCTTATTATATCTTATATTCTCATTATATCTGATTCTTATTATATTCTTACTATTTCTTGTTTTCTCCTACTCTAAGTCTAATAAAAATGTAGTTTTCAGGAAAAAATGGTATTTTATTTATATTTTTGGAATCACCAGCTAACTGTTGTTATTCGCTGTCAATTCTTCTTTATTTCATCTTTTAACTTCTACATATTTACTACTCCCTACATCCTCCAGTAATTGTTGTTTTAAATTTTACATTCTTTGTAATCCTGTATAGTTTTTAACTTTGATGTATCCTTCCATCATCAAATTAATAAAACATGAATTTGTCATAATACATGGGTTTTTTTTTTAACCTTCGGAACCACCGTTAGGCATTACATCAGAGGATGAAATGAATGTTTTATAGCGTGTGTGAAAATGCCATGCTAGACCAGGATTCGAACCCAGGGGACCTCTGGATGAAAGGCTGAAACGTTACTACTCATGCCACAGAGGCCGGCAATAATACATGGTTATCCTAAATAATTTTTTTTTTTTACAACATTCATCATAAATTGTTCTTCTATTATATACATCTTTACACCTGTATATTCTATTCTATAATTGTCTATGTTTATTGTCTCTTTATTTTTATTTAGCCTCTGGAACCACTGTAACGTATTACTTTAGAGGATGATATGTATGAATGTGAATGAAGTGTAGTCTTGGAAAGACCACACGGCACAAGACCAACTGGTCTTGTAAAGACCAATTAACCACACTTCGTCCATAAAGTGTGGTTAATTGAAACCCAACTACCAAAGAACACCGGTATCCATGATCTACTATTCAAATACATATAAAAGTATAAAACTAATCCATATAAAACTACCTTTACTAGGATTTGAACCTTAGAACTATCGACTTCGTAATCAGCTGATTTGCGATGTCGTGTTATCCACTAGACCAACCTGGTGGGCTAATTATTAGCCTACATGGAATTTAGTTGTTAATTATATTTTTAATAACTGTTCATCTTTTATTACTTGTATAACTTATTTTTGTGGTTTTACTTACTTGTTTCAAAACATAAAATATTGATTCCCATCAAATTTATAAACTCTATGTGAATTATCTTTAAATAAAATAACTTTTTAAGTCCATTGAAAAATTTTAATTTACTAGTTATTTATGAAGTTGGTGTAAACAATTCTTACTATGAATTCACTAATAAAATTTTATTTATTTCCTAATATTTAAGTTTGTGACATAATTCTTGTTCTAAAATGTTAAACTTATATGTCAATATAAGATCCACCAGTTGCAGAAACACTGCACTAAAAACCAATGCATAATATCCGTACTATGGACAAGAACTATTGCATATAAAAAACAAAACAAGATTCTAAAAAGTAACCTTATTTCAACCCTACCAACACATATTCTAATTTGACTTAATGACAAAATCTTTAAATCACATATAACATCAGAAAATTAATTTAAAAATATAAACTACTAATAAATGAAGAACATATAACAAATCATTGTTTAAAATAAAAATTTATGCAAACTATATAATTCTATCATTGAATTTTTTACAATCACTTTCTGCATTAATATAAATTTAAAAGAAATCATTAAAGATACAAAATACTATAAGAACCGACTAAGTTATTGTATTGTTAAACACTCCATAATAGAGCAATTCTATTTCATATACAATTAATAGTTCATTAATTAACTTAACCAAATTTAGCAGTGAATTATTTACAACTACACTTTAACTATCAAACAATTTGCTCCAGAATATGAATACACCAAATGACACTATCTAAGACCTCATAGTATTTAAAATAATCATGAAATATACTTCAGAACATATCTAATACATATCTAATTTTCCTATTTAGCATAAAGAAATACAGAGTGGCGCATTTTCATTAATGCCTTATTTAATACACTTTTCAACTGAAAACTAGAAACACATAATTAATAAATATCATGTCTAGTACATATTAGTTGCTTTTCACATAGATACAGATAACATAACAAACAAAATACAAAAAATGTCAAAAATATATCTGGTGATAAAATAAATATAAAGCTAGTATAAAAAATACATTGCCGGCCTCCGTGGCTGAGTGGTAGAGTCTCAGCCTTTCATCCGGAGGTCCCGGGTTTGAATCCCAGTCAGGCATGGCATTTTTCACATATGCTACAATTCATTCATCTCATCCTCTGAAGATATACCTTAACTGTGGTTCTGGAGGTTAAACAAACAAAAAAAAAAGTATACAAAATACAAACAAAATTTTCAGAAGAGAAGATTATTGGGTTTATTTCAATACCATATATGAAATAAACCGTAGTGACAATAGTAAATACTGTATAGATCAAAATCAGGATGCAGATTCATCCTCATACTAAAATGCAAAAGAATTTAAAAACATATATAATTACTCTCGACAACATTTCAATCAAATCTTTGCACATCATTATATATAGATAGATCACAAATAAAAATATTAATCACAACATATAAATTTTACACATAGGATATAAAAGCTATTTTCTACCTTTACTTTTGATTTTTAGGAACTTGTCAATCTAGCAAATGAGTTTACTAATTACTTTAAAGTGCAGCTAACAATAATCCTATCTGCAACACCATTAAGGTGTTTAATATTGAGAATTATTGTATCATAGTTTTGAATAGACCTCTTAGTGACATATCTCCACAAACAAGCCTTCTTTAAAACTTACCTAATTTTAAATATCAGCTCATTATTTCAAAAGACTAAATTATGAGATGACTTTCTAAAAAAAATTGCAATTCCAAAAAAAAAATTCCTTTTAAAATTTAAAAGCAGACGCACAAAATATAATTATTTGTTAGAAAAAAGATAATGAAGTTAGAACTTTGATGTTAATCTGGTTCCTGCTGCAGAATGAACGCTCCAATTAACTACATACATTTACCCTTTATCTGTTTAGCCTCCGGAACTACCGTAAGGTATTACTTCAGAGGATGAATGAGGATGATGTGTATGAATGT
>JAAAKQ030131227.1:0-13484 GCA_010016005.3 Zanna intricata | reverse complement strand
TAATTAATAACATTTGAATCCTTTTTAAACAAATAAACAACAAAAAAGAAAGTTGGCTTCTGACTGACTCCCATGTTTAAGACACTGGCAGTGAAGCTGTTAAAACTTACCTGATGTGAATTTGATTTCATCCTCAACTTCTGTTTATGGACAATATGCGAAGACATTGCAGTAGGCTTTACCAATCTTCTCATAACTGGCTTGGATTTAACAATATCAGAATATAACGGTTTCTTTTTAACACTTGATCGACCTTTAAGATGACATACCAAAAGAGCTGCCATTTTCTTTTTATCTATTAAAAAAAAAACTGAATTATAAGAATACATATTTCAATAACCATTTCACTTTTTTTCTTTTATGAGAAACGAAGAATAGAAACTATTTAAAATTAACAAAACAAATAAATGAACAGAAATAACTTTTTAAACATAATAAAAGATAAAATGGCACAAAATTGATTACAGCACAGGTAGTGCTACAAATTGCAAAATTTCTTCAATGTAAAAAAAATTAACATGCATTTATAATCTACAATCAGGTAAAATAGATACCGTAATATTTCAAAAGTGCAGTCATCAAAGGTAGAAAGTTATTTATTGAGCAGTTCATGATATGAGATATGAACAAAATGTAATAAAATTTTTTGAATTGAGCACTATTGGGAAATTTTAATAACATTAGATTGGTACCAGTGACTACAGTTTATACTCTCCATTTTCAGTTTCTTTGTTAGTTGGCCACTTTACACGCTGTGATGTTTTATTGCAAGGAAGGTTTATAAAAAATTACACGATTAATCAAGCATTTTTAGTTTGAAAAAATTTACTGAAAGGAATTCTTAAAACATGCTTATTTGACTCTTATGTGAAATTAAAACTATAATTACTTTAAAATGAACTTGAATCAATTAAAGGTCGTGTTCAGAAGTATTATTAAGGTTAACACTTCTAATATCACAAAATCCAATGAATTTATATGCATTCTTATAAATTAATTTGTCAGGAAATAGCAGACAATGAATATCATGACAGATACAATGACATTCATTCTCCAATCCATCACAGCCACTTTGCGGCCTTTAAAACTGTGTCACTGGAAGCTGTTGAGGTTATGGCGGGGATTCTACCTGTGGATTTAGCGATCAAATGCAGGAAAAGGCTGCAGGAACTTAAGGTCATGGGTCTGACGGAGAGGAAAGAGGGGAATGCTACAATCATGTAAGAGTTAATAAGAGTGTGGCAGCAACACAGGGACAGATATGAGAAGGGCACATGAACCCATAGTCATTAAGGACGTCGAAAAGTAGTACAAAAGAACCCATGGCTCCCTAGATTTCACTTTCCAGGCTGTGAGGTCAAGGAGTCAATCTATCATGTTTTCTTTCATTGTCCACGATTCCAAGTAGAGAGAGAGAGATGAGATGGTCCAAACAATCGGAAGGATGGCAATGTTTGAACTGGAAGATCTCCTTGAGATTATATTGGACTGTAAGGAGTACTGGGCTGCCATTTACAGGTATGCGAAGGCAGTGATGAAGAAATTAGCCATCATCAAGGAAAGTCGTACAGCTTATCGAGAAGAAGAGGACAGTGAGGAGTATGTTCAGGATCTGGGGCTTTTGAGGGTGTGGGGGTTGGATAGATCTGTGGCTGAGTGCCTTGGAAATCCCTACGAGCGTGCAGGTGTCACCATGGTACAATGAAGACGTGGACACTCCACACCCTGTGCCTAATGGAATCCCTCTGTCTTGGATCCACGACAGATGGTTGCTAAGGGTAAGTGTGTGTGCATGTGAGTGTTTGTTTGAGGCACAAGTGTGCTGTGTCGGTGTGTTGCCTTGACTTTATGATGTTGTATTGTGTTGTATGAGCTGTTGATATGTTTCTGTGTGTGGGCGTAATGAAGAGTGCAGATGTGCATTCTATCTTGCTAAGTGTGTTTTGTTGGTCTGTATATATATATATATATATATATATATGGTGATCAAATGCTTGTGTTTGTGTTTTTAGTAATGCTTGTGGAGTACGACTGTGTGTATGTGTGGGCATTTCTCCCTTCCTGAAGTAATGTGAGCGGTTCTAGGAGGGGGAATGCCAGGGGTGCTGGTTTAGTTGGTAGTGCACAGGAACACGACACATATGACATCTTATGGAACCTGTTAGCGACCCTTACACTGCCCGGACATCTATAAGCAGATTCCTACACCTCAAAAAAAAAAAAACACCGGAAAAATGTGTTGAACATCTGATGAATGAACCTCTTGCTCAGACAAAATGCTACTGACCAAGAAATGAGAATGCTGAGGCAGCTAGAGTGCCTATTCACTCTCCATATCTTCACTGTTAATATCCCTCTGTGCCAGTCCACTCATGTTGGTATGTAAGCTGTGAAGACAAAAGTCTTATGTAACAAAGAAAGACTGTATGTAAGCCGTAGTTTATGTTTGAATGACTTTTTAAATGTATATATAAATCTCTAATAATTTGACGTAACTTTATATATTTTGTTTGTTTAGATAAATAAAAGATCTTGAATTAATAAGGATAAGTATTGAATTTTTTATCTATCATTAATGAATGGATATAATTTAATATTTAATTTTTATTAATACATATATGTTTGAGCATATGAGAGTGTGAAATTGTGCGCATATAAGCAAGTAGATAAGTGTGTGATCTTCCTTCTCTATCTTCCAGGGTGAATGAATGAATGACGAAGGAATTTGATTTTTTAATTTATCAGTAATTCTACAACTATTATTATTACCAATGTAATAATATATGCAAGTCAACAAGGCGAAGTTCATATTTGTGGAGAATATACATATTTCAGGAATGGTCTCAACCTGAATCAATGTACTTCATTTACATTCATACATATTCTCTGAGTAATACCTTACAGTGGTAAATCATTAACATAATTGTCCAAAAGTATTCAGTCATCTATCACTTCAGTGCAGTTTCCTAGGCTGTAACCACTGATATTAATCCTATTTCAAATCCTCTCACTTTTGAATATGTCACTCACTGATACATTCCAACAGCTGTGGGAAAATTTGCTGATGGAGTTTATCATCTCGTCCTGAGCTCTGGTAATACCATTGGCATACCTGATGTCACACAATAATATCTAGGTATATGTAGGCAATTCCTAGAATACAACTACTTGTAACATTCTAAAGATATAATGAGAACAAACATCAATAATTTTATTGAACAACATTCTAAAAACATTTTATACATTATATAAAAAATTTTACCTGGGGATTTTGGTGTCTCAGATTTTAATCTTTTAGCAGCCTTTTCAGCCTTATATTCAGTGGAATGTTTACTTTTACTTATAGAAGTATCAACTTCAGGAAAGTGTTTGCGAGCAGACCTTGCCTTTCTTGCTGACATTTCTTGAACAGGTAATCCAACACTTACACTATTAGATGGGCTAGTAACTAAAATACTTTCTTCAGACATTACATCAGATAGGCCTGATACTTGATTCTTCTGTGTTGTGTTTTGCGGAGAAACACTTTTTTCAAAAAACTTTGATGTTATTGAACGTCTAGATGCTGACTTAAACCTTGGGGATGGAGATACTTTATAAGAATTTGTTAAATTTAATGCAGAATCAAAATTATTACCTTTCTCTTTACTGGTCGAACCACGTTTCTTAGAGCTCTGAATGGACTGAAAACTAGAAGGGAGTCCCTTTGAAATGCTCCTAATCCCCTTAAAATCATTATGATAACTGACACTCATATCAGATGTATTAGCAAAATTAACAGACACAGAATCAATTGGTTCAATTGATGAATGTCTCTTCGCAGCAACTGTTTTATGAGATAAAAATGATGCTCTTTTTTCAACTGCTGTATTTTCAAATTGATTTATTAATGGGTTCTGATGAAAGTGCAGAGGTAAAGATTTTCGCTCAAAATCTTTTGTAGCCCTAAAGTTTTTTCTTGTTACAACTCCTTTACTGTCAGAAACTGGAACAGTAATTTTTGAATTCACAGATCTCCTTTGAGAAGTTAATTTTTTTGCAGTTACACAACAATCTAAGTTCTTTCTTTTTTTTCTTAAAGTTACGTTTTCATATATAGGTGGTGAAGCTGTATCACTCTTTACAGTTTCATTAAATAACAAATTCTGAGATGCTTGGTCACTAGTTTCTAAGTCTGTTGCAAAGGTAGTCATCAGAGATGAACTCATAATAGAAGGGGGACTTTCATCTAGGAATGAGAAGGATTTCCTCCTACCTTGTTTACATAAGTTCTTCTCAGTACTTTGTATATTATTAACAGAAATAGACATTTTATCAATAAATTCATTTGTTACATCACTCTCAAATTGCTCACTTACTGATTGTGACAACTTACTTTTTCTTTTATTGCTCAAAGCACCTTTTAAAGGATGAATGTCTATCCCACTTTGACCAACAGGTGTGTTATTTGTAGAACATAAATTTTTCCTTTTGGGAGTGAATTTATTAGCTTCTGTTAAAATAAAAGAATTAGACGATATTGATGAACTTCTAGACCAAACATTCACCTCATTGAGACTTACAGGTGTCTGATTCCTGGATTGCAAATTTTTCACTTTGGGGGTAAATTTATCAGTTTCAGGAAATATAACAGAATGATTAGAGATTAATGATGACCCTCTCCTGGACTGAGCATTTATCTCACTTTGATTTACAGGTGTCTGATTCCTGGACTGGAGATTTCTCCTTTCGGGAGTAAATTTTTGAGCTTCAAGTAGTATAACAGAATCATTAGAAATTGATGATGTTCCTCTCCTCGAATGAGCATTCACCTCACCTTGACTTACAGGTGTCTGATTCCTGGTAGTTAGATTTCTCCTTTTGGGGGTAAATTTGTGAACTGCAGGTAATATAACAGAATCATTAAAGATGAAGGATGAATCTCCCCTGGACTGAGCATCAATCGCACTGTGATTTACAGGGGTCTGATTTCTGGATCGTAAATTTCCTCTTTTGGGAGTTAATTTATTACCTTTAGATAGTATAACAGAATTATTAGACATTGACGATAACCCTCTTCTGGACTGAGCAACCATTTCATCTTCATTAACGGGCGTCTGATTCCTGGATCGTAGATTTCCCTTTTTGGGAGTGTATTTATCAGATAGTAAAACAAAATTATTAGACAGTGATGATGAACCTATCCTGGAGTGATCATCCATCTCACTGTGACTTAGAGGTGTCCGATTCCTAGATCGTAAACTTTCCCTTTTAGGAGTGAATTTACATGCTACAGATAATAAAACAGAATTATTAGATACTGAATTCCTGAAATCCATCTGATCTTGACTTACAGGAGTCTGATTCCTGGATCGTAAATTTCCTCTTTTGGGAGTTAATTTACTACCTTCAGAGAGTATAACAGAATTATTAGACATTGACGATGACCCTCTTCTGGACTGAGCATCCATTTCACCTTGATTAATGGGCGTCTGATTCCGGGATTGTAAATTTCCCTTTTTAGGAGTGAATTTATCAGGTTCAGATAGTAAAACAAAATTATTAGACAATGATGATGAACCTATCCTGGAGTGATCATCCATCTCACTGTGACTTACAGGTGTCTGATTCCTGGATCGTAAACTTTCCCTTTTAGGAGTGAATTTATATGCTACAGATAATAAAACAGAATTATTAGATACTGAATTCCTGAAATCCATCTGATCTTGACTTACAGGAGTCTGATTCCTGGATCGTAAATTTCCTCTTTTGGGAGTTAATTTACTACCTTCAGAGAGTATAACAGAATTATTAGACATTGACGATGACCCTCTTCTGGACTGAGCATCCATTTCACCTTGATTAATGGGCGTCTGATTCCTGGATCGTAAATTTCCCTTTTTGGGAGTGAATTTATCAGGTTCAGATAGTAAAACAAACTTATTAGACACAGATGATGAACCTATCCTGGACTGATCATCCATCTCACTGTGACTTACAGGTGTCTGATTCCTGGATCGTAGACTTCCCCTTTTTGGAGTGAATTTATCAGCTTCAGATAGTACAACAGAATTATTAGACACTGAATTCCTGAAATCCATCTGATCTTGACTTACAGGAGTCTGATTCCTGGATCGTAAATTTCCTCTTTTGAGAGTTAATTTACTACCTTCAGAGAGTATAACAGAATTATTAGACATTGACGATGACCCTCTTCTGGACTGAGCATCCATTTCACCTTGATTAATGGGCGTCTGATTCCTGGATCGTAAATTTCCCTTTTTGGGAGTGAATTTATCAGGTTCAGATAGTAAAACAAACTTATTAGACACAGATGATGAACCTATCCTGGACTGATCATCCATCTCACTGTGACTTACAGGTGTCTGATTCCTGGATCGTAGACTTCCCCTTTTTGGAGTGAATTTATCAGCTTCAGATAGTACAACAGAATTATTAGACACTGATAATGACCCTATCCTAGACTGATCATCCATCTCACCTTGACTTACATGTGTTTGATTTCTGGATTGTTCATTTTCCTTTTTGGGAGATAATTTTTTTGATGTATCTAACATATCAAAATGGGACTTTAATGACGAACCTCTTCTTCCTGATTTTCTGGTATTTATTGTAACAGATCTGTTAGGTATACTCTTTTCTAAGTCATAATTTATAAGTTGTAATTCAAGATTGCATGAATCCCTAGGCGACATAATATCTACATAGCTGTTTGTATTTTCATTAGGCAATTCTTTATGTGAAGAATTCAGTTCATGTAACATAGTACGGTTTGAACTTTTTCTTGAAGATTTAGTTAAATGTTTTTCCTCCAAAGATACAGACAACAAAGCACTACTTGATTGTGAAATACTTACAGGCATTGATTGTGGAAAACTTTTTGTTTTATTTTTAGCAGAAAGGTTTATAAACCCATCATGAATTTTATGTTGTGTTTTTTTTAAACTTGACTGCTCTGATTTAGATTCTGAAATAAAAGAAGTTGAAGATTTTTTGCGCTGACTCTTTCTTTTTTTCTTGCAAGGAGATGGAGTCAATTCCTTGGCCAGAGGAGATAAAATCTCCATACTAGTAGACTGCTTCTCATAATCAGTCTTATCTCTTTTTTTGATACTTTTTGGTGCTCTATTTTTCAAGTCACATGACTGCTTCTTTCCAGAAGTTATTCTAAAAGAACCTGACATGGTCAAACCTACCTTTTTATTTCTGATAGGTATTTTAGAATTAGATGACATTACAGTAGATGATGATTTATTAACCAAGTGCTTTGCTGGAGGTGTTAGTTTGGTTTTATTAATTTTCTTTAAAGCAGAATCCAATTTAGACTTCTTCAGAATAAATTTAGGTTTTGAGTTTTTTGAAGATGAAGCAGAAGCATTATTTCTTGGAGAAATTAATTTTTCAGATTTCTTTAAAGAATCTGAAGCCAAAGTGGGAATCTTGCAACTAGTACCTGATAAAATACGAGAGGCTGATTTTACATTAGAAACAGATGATTGCTGAATATCAGATGCTAAAATTCTTTTATCAGCAGATTTATTTAATGCATATGGAATCTTCTTTTTTAGTGTTTTCTTTGAACTTGAAATTATGGTAGCATTTCCACTGACTCTCTTTGAAGTACTGCAGTTTCCAAAGTTCACCTGAGTAGCATCTTCAACAACAAACTTCTTTGAATTTGGAGGTAAAACTGTTTGTCTTATAAATGACTGTTTCTTTTTCCTGAAAATATAAAAAACATGAGTTAGTACACAAGTAGAATACATTTTAAATGTACAGATAAAAGAAATAAAATACACAATCTCTTTAAAAAAAATATACAATTCAATTGCAAGGCAATAAATAGTTTACTAAGGCTACAAATTGCAATGTACTTTGCCTTACTGCAGAAGCATTATAATCTGCCTCAATGGTATGGAAGCAAGGGTACTCTGGTACCTCCCCATATTGCAGGGCAGGAATGTCTCTACGGTAAGCTTAGCATTGATGAGCTAGATTAGTAAAATATGTGTTAGTAATAATTGCTTTAACTAATATATATGTAATTGACACTTATTGAAAATATATTATTTAGAAGATGGGGAGATGGTAGAACATTTTTTCAACAATGAAATACAATACATATTCAACAGGAAAGGGTGTTTAAATTTAAAAGAATAGATTACTATATTTTGTATCTAAATAAAAACTAAACAGAACAGAAATTATGATACAATATAAATGAAATGTTTACGATTTATTTCAGTATATAATGAATATATCAAGTTTATTTTTTAAGGTAATCAATAAAAAATGTTGGTTGAAGTCAACTTTACACTTGTTACACAAAAATACTATTGTATTTTATACTGTCGGCTGTGTATTCTTCTATTTATTTATTTTTTTATTTTTTGGAAGATGTTTGTCAACTGAGTGTCACCGAGTTGCATTTGAAAACAGCAATTCCAGCAAATCAACTCCACCTGTTGTCAGTTGTATTGCTTGATGAGATCTGGCTGATGTATTGAAATTTTCATTTTTTTCACAGCAGAATACTTTTTAACATTCAATGGACTGAAAATCTGTAATTAGAGTAACAGAAGAGTTGTCGTTCCATTTTGCAATAAAAATTGAACAGATTGTATCAAACTGATAACTGCACGTCCCACAAGGTTCCTTACACAAAGAACAAGAATCTTCCAAAGGTTTTGAAATTTATTTTCATTACCTCTTCCAGCTAAGAAAAAACCTTCCTTCACAGTAAACTTAAAAATTTATATAAACTAAAAAATCTATCAAAATAAATGCATTCTGGAAAGCATTCCAGAATTGTCAACAATGTGCAATAAATTTTTAACTGAGTATCTAATCCAAAGCTAGAATTTACTTCTACTTCCTTTCTTTGATAAAGAGAAAATTTGAACTCCTTGAGAAGAATATAATACCACACCTTGTAACCCAAGCACAGAAGAATGACAATATTTTACAAGATGACAGCCACAGTAGAGTGAAATCTGTTCACCTATTCAAATGTGGTGAAAAAACACTGTAAGAGCAAAAGTTTTATTCAGAAGATCAATGTAAGAGTGTATTTTACAGAACTTGTTTGTAGTATTTAACAAATCAATTACATTTAATTTGTCAGCCAAATGTAAATTTCTTTTTATATCTCTATACTGCTGGCGGCTCATGGCTTTCCTTACAAATATTCACTGCTGCTAAGTTGCAAAAACACAACATTAATTTTTTTGTCTAAATATTGACATAAATAATTGATAAGATAAGTTTACATAGAAAAACTATCACTATTCTTGAATACATAATAATCAGTTAAAATGATATTGTATATCGGAGTTTATCTTGCATAAATTATTTATAGATAATCTCAGAAGCAAAAAATGATTAAATTACATAAACAATACATAAAATACACATTACCAACAAAAAAGCTTTTGCTATTATTTAATAATATGGAAGACTATTAAAACAGATTATTTAAAAACAGTAAACAAATATTATTTCATATAATAATAATGCAAAACAAATTATGCCTTATGCAACTTCAGCAATATATGGGTATATCTGTAACTGTTTTCCCATCACATCCAGATTCAAATTTATAAAACAATAATCCAAATAGCATTTCTGAATGAAACAGAAAATTGGATCTCAAGTAAGACCTCTGAAAGAAAAATAATCATTCTTAAAAATAAAGTATTGAGAGAAACTTTTGACCCAATAGTGAGTAAATGGTGTTGGGTAGAAAGAACTAAAAAATAAACAATTAAAAAAACAAGAGTTGTTTGAAGACCAATTATTTTAGCAGAGAGCTATAATAATTGTAGCTCAACATATATTGTTAAGCCAGTCATCTTGCTGACGGCTCAACATTGAGCCGGATATATAATGAGGAAATAAGATAACTATGTGATCCAGATTTGACAAGAGACTCAGGTAGAAAAAGGTCATAGGAAGACTAAATACAAGATGATAGGATCAAGTTCAGAAGATGTTGTGAAGATAGACTAACAACTATATAAGAACTGAAAATGCAAAATCAGAAATGTGGGGACACTGTTGATGTGGTCAAATTTCAATTAGGTTGTCAATGGACATGGCAGTCAGTGTTAGTAAGTAAATCTGCAATACTTTAATTTAAAATATTTATGAACTGCAACAATAGAATTAACTTTTTGGAATTTAAATGACTAAAAAAATAAGTTGTTAAGAAAAGCTGGAAAATACTTTGAGACACAACTAGTCCATTACTTGCATGATCCAACTTCTTTAAAACCAATTATTTCTCATTTAAAAGAAAGTGAGTGGTTCAAGAAAAAAAAATACACTCACAAACTAGTAGTGAGAGAGCGTCTTAAATTTATTAAAAGTAACACATAAATCTGAAAACAATAAAAAATAAATTAAGGCCAAAATTACTAGATATTTGAAGACATATTTAAATATAAATAAATAAGTAAAAGATTATTCTGATTTATCAAATGAAAATGATTTAAAAACTTATCAACAAAATAATAGTTTCAGTAAAAATAAATCTTTTTCTTTAACATAAAGTGGTCAGATGTGTTAGATTCTTAGGATAAATTACACGTGGTGTGCAATATATTAGAATTAAAAATTGACTACTAAGTATTTAGTTTAACATATATCTATAAGTAGCCAGTATTCTCTACTCACATCACCCACAATATTAGTGCTATAAGGACGACATGTCATTCAGTCTTCTTAGCCAAGACTATTGAGTCACTTATTCTTCAATTACAACCCATTCCTCCTATCCTTTTCCATTGTCATAATTCATTAATAATCAGTTTAACCCTTGAGCTGGAGCAAGTATTATTTTAACAATAGCAGGTGTGTGAGAAACTTCATTTCCCGCAAGGATTTATGACTTTTTTCTATTACTAATTTTCAAAGCACATATTTTTAATAATATTCTCTCATTTATTAGTGTTTAATGTACTAATTCAACAAATGTTAAATTAACTTTATATAAATCATTCCAGAAAAAACTAAAAATTTACAATCATGATAATGGTAATAAGAATAATATATGAATGAAGGACAAAAGTTTCTATACAATAAATAATTTTAAAAAAATAATAATAATTATAAATAAATCACAAAAGTATGAACTCGAGTTCCTACGTTTGACATTTATTTATAATTATTATTTTTTAATTATTACAGCAGGTTCATTTTTATATTTTAATTTTCATTATTTTCAATAAACAATTTATATATATCAAATTGTTTATATATATGTTTATATATACATATATATATATAATTAATATATCAGTTATATTAATATAATTAATTACAAACATATATTTTAGTTTATGGGATGGTTCAGAAAGTAACCTTCATTGTAGCATAGCACTATTAGTAGTGTTAGTGGCACTGCCACTGATATACAAGTGTGCTCTCTGAATCAGTGCACTTCCAGCAGTCAGTGTGGATCATATACTTCAGCCCATTCGCTTGTTATAATCTAAAAACAGGAGTGCAGCAATGGAAAATCCTACAAAATGCGAGGTGAATGCCGTCATAAGATTTCTTTGGACACAAAGCAGCAGACATCTGACGTCAGATGTGTACCGAATATGGCCAAACATTATGAGTGATTGTGTAGTGTGGCAGTGGTTCCGATTTAAAAAAAATGGAAGGACAAACATCCATGAAAAAAGAAGAGTGGTAGACCTTCAATTGTTAGTGATGATCTTGTCGGTGAAATTCATGAAATAGAGTGTGAAAATCGAAGATTCTCCATCTCTGAATTTTTTGAACAATTCCTGCAAATTTCTCAATATGGTTTTGTATGAGATTGTCACTGATAATTCTGTGCTTAATGGGTTCCAAAAATGCTTACAGAGGTCCATCAAGCCAAATGAATAAGCTCTGCATTAAAACTTATTTTCACGCTACAATGCGAAAGAATTTTTTTGAAGAGAACTGTGACGGGATGAAATGTAGGTGGATTACGTGAATATTGAAATGAAACAGCAGTTGATGTCCTGGGGTCATGCCTGTTCTCCATGCAAGCCAAAGAAAGCCCACCAAACTTTGTCAGCAAAGAACATTATGGCTATGGTTTTTTGGGATGCCAAGGGAGTTCTTCTAATTGATTTTATGGAAAGCGGTACGATGATTACTTCAGCAGTCTACTGTGAAACTCTGAAAACTTAGGCCTTCATCCAATGTTGTTTTTTTTTTGCATGAGAACGCTTATCCTCACAGTGCTTCAAGAACTAAAGAACTTTTGAATCAATTCCAATGGAACATTTTTTATCATCCCCTTACAGCCCGGAGCCAAGTGATTTTCACCTCTTCATTCACTAGAAGAAATGGCTTGCGTTGTAGCAGTTCAATGACAATGACAAACTTCAAAATGTCATCAAACGTTAGTAGGTACCCAGGCAGCTGAATTTTATAATGATGGTATTTATAAATTAGTGAAACACTGACAAATTCTTGAATTTAAATGGTGACTATATTAAAAAAAAAAAGTTAAAATCTGTAGTTTTAAGTTGTATATAATAAAATATTTTTATCTATACAGGTTTCTATTCACAGCCAAATGGAGGTTACTTTCTGAACTGCCCTTGTATGTATGAAAAAATTCTGATGACTGTGATTATTCTGAGTCATATGTTACTTCTTGGCTGGAATTTTTGCAAGAAAGCCCTTGCATGCAAATTGATCACATTCTGAGCATTGAACATTAGTGTAATTATCTTTGCATTGAACACAATTAAACACCTTCCTTTCTGTTTTCTCTCTGGGATTTCCTGAACATTCTCCTTATACAATTCTCTTCTTGAACATTCCTTATTCTTTAACATTTCCTTAAACATTCTTCTTGAACATTCTCCTCATACAATTTCAAAAAAGTAATATTCAATGGGAGAAAGGCAAATTTACTATTCTCAAAAAGATGTTCTTCCATTAGTTGTTTTGCTGAAGTTTTAAGAAAAATAAGCCTTGGGATAAACTTTCCAGTAGCTTTCAAAAAATATATTTATTTATTCTGGCAATATTAAATAAAGCAAACCATAAAGCCAGATTCCACCTTCTTGTGTTACATGAAAGTGAATATCTGACACACCTCTGATCCACTGAATTTGTCTTATTATAATCATGTATTACATGAGGTTTACCATCAGAGTGTAGTAGATGGTACTTTTGTTATCCATGAAGGACCATAAACAACTACTCTATTTATTTTAGGTACATATGATGTCTCATCATATAATCTTGGAATCCAAATATAGGGGAATCTACTTTTCAATTTTTGTTTGGCAAAGATTAGGTGGAATTAATTTTTTATTCTTTTAAAATGCTCCAATACATGTTTATATTATTCTCTGAAAATGATATATAAATATATATTAGTGAATAGCTGATATAATACGAGGGTCGTCCACAAAGTAACCTCCGTTTTGAAATAAAAATTAAACCAGTTGATACAAAAATTTTATTATATA
>JAAAKQ030131205.1:0-13485 GCA_010016005.3 Zanna intricata | reverse complement strand
CACACACGCTACAATTCATTCATCTCATCCTCTGAAGATATAACCTAATGGTGGTTCCGGAGGTAAAAAAAAAAAAAGTACGACTTTTAATTTTTATGAAGGAAATTTTTATAAGTTATTTAAAAGAATGTGTGATATTTTTCAATTTATTTTATTTTTATTTTGTGAAATTAAAATATATACAATTTATATTGCTGTTGCTTGAATGTGTGACAGTAATTAAATTATTTAAACCTTATGAGCAATGAGGCTCAACGTCCGGTTTTGGTTTAACTACAAAAAAAAAAAAAAAAAAAAAACGGGATACTTTTTTAATTAAAAATATAATTCATTACAAGTGGAAGCAGAGGTGTTAAACATTCCCAATTACAACTTATATATATAAAATAAAAAGTTTAATATATCATATGCAAGAAATAATAGGCTCTATAATATATTACATATGTAATCGCGTACAGGTATCGTCTTAAATAATAGTGTTATTAATAAAAATGGAAATAATAAAAAATTATATGGTACTTACTGAAAATTGGTTAGAGATAAAAAAAATATACTAATATGTAACAAATGTATTTATATAAAAATTGTATGATTTTTATAATCCGAACAGTAAAGAAGAATTTTAATTTTCGATATAAATTTTATAGAAAAACTTTCAATGCTACAATAAAAAAATGTAATATTTATGAAAATAAAATTAAAAAAAAAAAAATTGTTAAATAACCAGGCTAAATTTTTGGTAGAACTTGCAAGGTCCCAGTGTTCTGTAATTATACCGGTACTGCATGTTATAATTGTCTAAATAATTTTAATCTTATCCTTCAAGGAAGAATCTTGTGATTCTGGCGGCCTCAGATTAATATATGTATATATATAGATAGATAGCTTCAACGGTCTGCTGAAGGCCTGACGAACAGCTTCGAAGGCTTGTTGTGCGGTGTCTGCCCACTTCCACTGTTTTCCCTGCAGCAGGCCAGTTAGCGGCGCGGAAAGCTTTGCGAATTTTGGGATGTATTCTCGCAGGCAGTAACAGGTGCCGAGGAATTTCTGCAGCTCTTGATCCAGGAGGCTTGTGTTCGATGATGGCACGTAGGTGTTGCTACTGTGGAATATTGCCCGTGGGTGTAATTTTATGTCTTAAAAATGACACCTCGTCACGGCCAGATTGGTATTTCTCCATAGAGCACGTCAGATGATGAAGTTGTAGGCGTTCAAGTACCAAGTCTAGGTGGCGTAAGTGTTCTTTCCAGCTACTGCTGTACACAATACTGTCGTCCAGGTAGACCAGACAGCACTATCGAAGGAGACCAGTAAGAACGTCTTGCATTAGATCCTGGAATGTGCTAGGTGCATTTTTCAAGCCGAATGGAATGACTCGGAACTGGTATCGGTCGCCATCTGGAACAAAATAGGTTGTAAAACGTTTGACCGATTCCTCCAGGGGTATCTGCCAATAGCCACTTTTAGGTTCATTTGTTGAAAAGACGTGGGCGCTTTCCAGATCCTTAATAGTTTTATAGATCAGTGGCAGCGGTGAGTTCACGTCCTTGGTGATGTCCTCCGGTGCCGAAAGTCCTTCTCCTCATGCGCTGCGGTGAAGAATCCTTCTTCCTAACAATGACTACTGGAGAGTTCTAGAGCGATGTCGACGATTCTATCACCTCCTGCCTCAGCATCTCTTTCAATTATTCTCTTATAATCTGTTTCTTTCATCTTCATCCTCTCAAGGTCAATATCATGGATGGTTGCCGCTCGCAGTGAAAGTCGAATCTGGGGTCTGAGTTGCTCCAGAAATATTGGTAGGAAGGCAACTTCACTACTACCGGGAGCTAGTCGGTGAAAGAGTTAATCTTCTGTAAGAGAAAAAGCTCCACCGATTCATTAGCTCCTTGCACTTATCCATAAAGTTGAGACCGGAGCTTGGCAGTACTCTGCGAGCGGTTATATTGATGCCGAAATCGATCGATGAATTCGGACAAATCCAATGTCGTTAGACGCCTTGTGTATTGGTCTGTCGGCTAAAATCTGGACGGTAGAGAAGTGGCTATTTCCAGACTTCTCATCCAGACGATCTTCGCCCCACGTTGGGCACCACTTGTCGCCGAGTGGCTACAATGGCTCGTGGAATCTTAAAACCTTCTGGTGGCCCTAAAAAGGACCGTTTTTGCGTTAGCTCTTAGAAGAGCTGTTGGATCCGGAAGATGGTCTCCAGCGAAGTTGACTAGGCTGTAGTCGGGGAATTGTGGTTCGTCCATTGCAATCCGGGCGATGGGCTGGCTCTCGTAGCTGTGTCCGCTGTTCAGGGCGATTGAGGCCTGGCGAGCTGGAGCGGGAAGGTAACATCCACATCCAGCGGCTTCCTCGCCGGGCCGGCCAGGCCTGCTGCTCCGGCGGGGTTGGTCTCACATTGAGCCGACCAACGGTAGAGGGAACCTCTACCGTAGGAACGCTGTACCTGTAGGATGGACTCTACCTCCTACGGTAGAGTCCACCTGTGTACGCGCGTACTTATACTGTACTCCCGCTGACAAATGAGGTTTCGCCCGTCGTGTCCGCCGATTTACATTAAGTAAGCACGTGGTAACAATATATATATATATATATATATATATTTATATATAAATATATATATATATATATTTATATATAAATATATATATATATATATTTATATAGAAAATACAGGAATTACAATTAAACCTTGTATTATGAATTTTTTTCTGAAAAATCCATATTTTAATTCAGTATAAGTAAATAAATAGAAACACACTAATAATCATGAAATTTTTTAAATTAAAAGTTTTAAGTTTTTTGAATTCTAATACGAATAAAAATAACAAGCAATGAATTTAAATATAGGAATAAAAAAGAATGGTTTAAATTAAAAAGTGTTAACTGCACGTTTCTGGCGGTATCTATTATTATAAATATAGAGTACAATGAGATGTTTTAGCCATACTCAAGCAGCTGATTCTGGACATCAAAATAAAACAAAAAAATTTCTCGTGGATAAATGTCTTATCTTGCTTCATTTTGCCTGTATCCCCAATCTTTTGTTCTTTCAATAAAAATTTATATCTTAAAAATGGATGGAGATATTTTAATGAAATTTGGTGTACATATATGCGACAACATTAAAAAAAAAAAATAATAATAATAAAAAAAGATTAAAAATTGCATCTTTTAATATTAGAGGAATATTTATATTATTTAAATGTTTTAATCATATTAGCTCTGCAAATATTATTTTTTATATCTAATTATGATTTTACTAAATAAAATTTTAAATCTTTTATTATAAATAAAATGACCTCTTAATTGCGCAAATTATTTGATAAATAACTGAGATATGGTAAAAAAAATTTCCAGTTTTGCAATTTTTACGCACATATTTTTATAAAACACATTTTTTTTGTCAGATTCGCAAGAAAAATTGCGAGACAAAAAAAAATAAATAAATAAAAAATTTGTGTGGTTTTTACAAGTATTTAAAAAGTATTGTGTATTCAAAGAACTATCTTTTTTTTTTGTCACAGATAACAAAATGTAGTAATAAGGAACGAGATCGAAATTTGTAGGAATAGGGTAAATTTCGTAGCTTATAGGTAACTAATTTACAAGGATTGAAGATATAAACAATACATAAATATTATTAGGAAAAGAAACGAAATTTTTCAAAAGAGGGAAAATTTTATCAAGCGAAACAAATTTGTTGGAATAAAGGCTTTACAAAAGGAAATTATTCCTTTATTTGTGACCAAACTGAAGAATCGTACTAAGAATTATCGTAAATGAAGACAAAAATTAGAAAAACTTCAACGTTTTGACTGATAATTTTATTTAAACTAAAATATTAATCTCTTTTTAAGGTTTTATCTATGTACTTTTGGGTTTGTGAATCTTGTGTAAGAATATTTGCTAAAAATATCGTCTATACAAAGCAGAGTTACCTCTTTTTGGTAGCTGCAACTTGTATGAATGAAAGTTTGTAGATTAAATAGGGATTTGAACAATCCGCTAATGAATTATACTTCACAAATGTTACACGTACCATGAGTAAGAAGGCAGCGATAAGAATAAAAGCAGAAACAATGGTTGTGTGTGACATCAAAGACAATCTGTCCCAAGAGTTTTATGTAAAAAAAACTGTAGTTTTTAACTGTACTGCAATTCTTGATCTCGTTGAAGTTTTCCTTTTTCTTCTTACTGCGTTATCGTGAACCATGTACATAAAAAATAAAACCGATTGATGTTAATAGGAAGTATAGAGTATTTAGTCAAGGAAATAAAAAGAACAGTTAACTGAATACGTTTATTCGTATAAAAACTTCTGGAATTTTTACACAATGCAGTATTATAATCAATAAACATGTCGGTATTCAATATTCTAAATAGACATAATTCTCATCGACATCTACGGAAAATTGTAACTTCATTTCATAAGAAAAAGATCTGTTAAATAATTACCTAAAGCAATAACCGATAAAAATTACGAAAAAATAAAATATTGAAATAAGATATTCATTTCGACTGATAACAAAACATCTTTGGTCGTTAAAATGGAATTTATGACAATATAAATATAAAATATTTTTTTTTTTTTTTTTTAAATTATGAAGCTGTTCGCCAGTTCAAAACTTTCAACGTAGGTGGATAGTCTGTATTGTAAGACTTATTTTCTGACTGAATTTCTTCTATTTTGTTAATGTTCAGTTATTGTTTTTATAAATTATTAAAAGTAATTTATGATTAATTTTCATCTTATGATAAATTTTTACTTTATTTCATTTATTATGTATTAATAGTATTGGTATAAGTCTATATATATATTTATATATAATCCTGATATCTGATTTGGACACCGATTGACTTCCTCGTACGCCTATTAAATTACATATACATATTTTTTGCTGCACTTCATTTAAACTTACAGTTTTTTTCCCCCTCTCTGGGTTGGACCTCCAATCAAGTATGGAGCAACCCAGAGGGACGGCTTGCTGTTGTAGGTTTCTACATCGGAACTCAAGGAGATAGAAACTCAAGAGAGCGTAACTCAAGGTTTCTACAACTCACGAAGATTCGAATAATACTGATCTAGAATAGTATATTGCAAACAAGAATTGTAAGAAGCATATTACGCACAACTGAAAAAAGTTACGTACGTTCAAGAGTTCGTAATATGTGTTGTAATACAAGTCGAGTTGTGTTGTATACTTTTTCTACGACCAAAATCACTTCTTCATAACAAAAAGAAAAAAATGAAATTTGAAAGATACCTACACCTTTATTATCAAGTAGAAATAGATATGTAATTTTTGTACTGAAGTAAATACAAATATTTAAAAAAAAAAAGAATATTATTTGAATTCAAATGTCAACGGTAATTAATAAAATAATGTTCAACTTTCACTTTAAATTGAATACAATTCAAAAATGTACAGTTAGTGCCAAAGATAACATTGTATTTTATTTTTCTGTCAAACAATTAAATAAATTTTTTTTTTTTTAAATAAATATACACTTTTTAGAAGATTTTGCTAAGAAAATCCAACTAATACGATTCTAAATTATAATCTTCAATTAATATTAAATAATCAGGTATAATACGAATATACACGGTTATTACCGACATAACATTCAATTATTCTAAATGTCGATTGCGATCAAAACGGAGGCCCACACCTTGGTGTTATAACAGTTCTAAATACAAAATTTCAATATTCTACGGCTAATCGTTTTTGAGAATGTATTAAAAATAAATTAATATAGAATTTTGAAATAAAATTATTCTAATATACAAACATTATGCTAAATACTTTAAAAAAATATTGTTTTTCGTAAGGAAATTATTTCTAACTCTAAAAAAAATAAATATAGTGAACTTTTTCTATAAAAAGTTTAATTAGTACAAGGCACCTAAGATCCATATTACTGTAACTAACAAGAGGAAGGCGCTTGCTTTGAGACACCGATTTGAACCATATTGCCTGCGTGAGTAGTTCAGTGTTTACGTGTCTTTATCACAAAATACTAAGCATTCGCTTTTGTGTCCCACCGTTCACTTGGTATATAATACAACTAAATTGAGCAGGAATACCCCGTCTATACTAAAATATATGACTCGTTAATAAATAAAATTTATGTTATCAAAATACAGTAATTCAGTAATTCGCTATCACGCATACGTGGCTGAATGCCAGAAAGTATCTGTCCACCATATTACAGCGCTTGGAGCTATAATTGGCTAAACACGAGTAGCTTCCTACAGCAGCGCAGTAGGAGTCTTTTCCCTTAGTAAACCACTGATGCCGATTGAATAAAGCAACCGCATCAATGAACTCCTACACGATCTCACAATGCGGCTTTCGCCACATTGACTGGCCGTATGTGAGTGGCCAATTTTCCCCTTGATCACCAAGTCCTAGGCCCGAGTTCTGACCCCACCCAACAGCGGGACAGTCGAACATCATGTATTCATTTGATTGGACTTCCCGGCAGACGCATAGCCCATCAGTTGCCAGGCGTAACCTAAACAGATATTGTTTTTAATTGACATGGTTAGTGAGTACTTGAGGTCCCGTTGCCTTTAAAAATGAACTAGAAGGGTACCATCCCTCCAAGTTACTAAAAATAGAAGGACGAACTAAAAGGAGATAATTATCAACAAAAACTGGGTCGTGATCCCTTCTAGGAATGTCAATCCCAGAAATCCGTAGAAAACCAAGTTCCACAGCAGCGGACCGAGAACGGAACCTTACGGGTTTCCGCTGGTTACGGATTTTTCCACAATTGTGCGTACACTTTAAACATAGCCGTACGTTTGAACAAATAGTTCCGCACCACGGCCTGTAGGGCTTTGGGAACGATGCGGCGTCCCAACTCATAGAGGACAGAACTCCAACAAAAGGAATGAAATTCTGTCTTTATGTCAATAAAAATAGCCAAAAAATATTTAAAGTCGGTGCTTCCCCCTCGGCAAGAACATTTAAATGCAATCCTCGGTGCCAACCCCTTGCGTGAAGACATATTGGCCTCGATTTAGAAAATTGTATTGATCTACGCCATACACAAATTTTTGCTTCGGACGTAGTTCATTACGAAAGAGTCGATCACTAGTTGCTCCTTGTAGCCTTGGCTTCCTGCTCGGTATCCTTTCTATCCCTCCGATAATATATTATTTCCGGCTAAATGGTCATTGATTTTTTTTCTGTAACGACTATCATGAGATTTTTATAAAGGGTGAGAACTCGGCACGGGTCGGTACTCGACAGGGTTTTTGGTGATGTCATCTTGAAGCTTCGGCTAGCATAGGATGCTTACTTGAAGGTTTTAATTCAATAGTTTTGGATTTGATCCAGTCCTGAAACTTTCCAGTTCACGGTTTTCTTATCCGGTTTCTCGATATCGCTCGTGGTGACTTGTACCGGCCGCACGCCTTCAATATTCCGATTTGCCCCTTTTTCTTTCCTGATTAACACGGTCTCATCGCTCTATTCGTTGTTGACCATATTTCCCTCCAGTACGTTTCCATGTCTTTATTGGTGGGTGGGTTTTCGACAGTTTTATCCCTTTAGCCTCCGGTAGAAAGCTTTCTGTTCATTACTGAATAGATTGTTATCACGGTTTCTCTTCCTGCTTCTTTGTACTACCCTATTTTTTTTGCAGTATGTGTTTAGTTGCTCTTTGTGCCTGTCTAGAGCATTTAAGTTACTTATTGCGGTATTCTTTCGATTGACTACTGCGTTTTCTATCCTCTTTTCTGAGATCGTTGGATTTACTAGGGTCATCTGCGTACACTTTCTTATGTCCCTTCTGAGGCTGTCAATCTATTTTTCCAGTTTATTCTGACATCCATGTTTCCTGCCCGACTGGGCTTTTCCACGATTGATCGTTATTTCTTGATGATTAATTTTTATCCCAGTGACGGCTCCGCGATATATGAATATTTTCTTAGTCCTATCCACGAATTTTTCTGTTATTATTTGATCAGTATACATATTTGTCTTCTTTTTATTTTTATTTTCCTTTAGCTTGGGCAAAGTTGGGCGTTGGTTGAAGTCGGTCCCTTAGAATCTTACTATCGTATCTTTGAATATTTGTTTTATCGCTTGTCGCAAGGTCTTCGGGGCTCCCTTCTGCTTGGTCTCATCTATTTATCAACAGATTTGAATAAATGTCATTTTGTTCACAATAAAAGCCTTACCATTTTATCTGATAAAATACAATTTTATAAAACGTATATGTATGGCGGTATTAAACAATTATAACAGCCATGTTTTTTTAATTTTAAAACGTTAGATTTTTTAACTTAATAGTTTCGTAGCTCTGAGGTAGATATAATCCCCACGTCCGGAACATGCCATCTACGTTCCACGTCCAGGGCGGAAACAGTTGTACATACGTACTTTTCATTACGCTGGCTAACGGGGCTCCGAGCTCTCTTTTCTCGGAAATCGAATCTGGTCACCTTCCATAAATTTCACCTACAAGCCGCATTTAAGGACTGGATTTCTCGGCCACCTACAGTTACGAAATACTTTACTGATCATGGATACGGATTTATACCGCCTTTAAAGCTGGCGATATGGCGGCTAGAGTCGAAGTGATTGCAGGTGTAACGGAGACCCTTCCGTTGTCCACATGCCCCCCGCGATGGCAAGCATGTAGTAAAGGTGCCCATGTATGTCGGTGCATGGGAGCCCTGAAAATCTCGGTGTGTAAGGGCCTAGAGCAAGTGCAGAGATTGCGCATCGCTCTCTGCCAAAGCATATACCTGTTCCACCGGAGTACCGGACCGGTAGCCCTGGAGTGGAGGTGTACCCCGGCGGCTAGCCTTGCTACAGAAGGGAACATAATATCATGCAACTTGAACAACCAAGCGTGGCAGAGGGTTCACGAAAACACCCTCGTTTAGAACCAGCCATTTCGCCTGAGACGAAATAGAGAAAGAGTGTTGAGACCGGAAGATTTGGTGGTGGAAGTGAGGCAAAAAGGATACAGAGAATTCTGTACAAGAACGTGATTGGTAAACCAAAATATTTGGTAATCAGTAGAGAAGATGGGAATTTTTCAAAAATAAGTCCGTTTCTCATCGCCAGAGAGGTAAATAATTGTGCCGGTGGTCCTGTGAAAGAAATCCCTAAGACCTATAACGGACTTCATGTAGAGACGGTAAATGACAATCATCTATGATTCTTGGGTTGAAAAAGATTGGCGATTTTAATGTAAAGGTAGATCTGCACGGACCCTCAACACCTCAAAGGGGGTTTTTGTTTGTCGGGACCTTTTAAACTGTACGAAGCAGGAAATAGTAGAAGAGTTGACGCCACAAGATGTTATTGACTGCCGAAGGCTGACCATGAGGAGAAACGGTGAAATTCTACCGTCTGCCTCTCATGTACTTACTTTTAATAAGCGACGTTGCCAGAGAAAGTACGGGCAGGAATACACTGTCTAGATGTGCGAGCTTTTGTGCCGCAGCCAATGAGGTTTTTTAGATATCAACGGTTTGGTCACACTGCTGTTCGGTGCGAAAGGCCACAATTATGCATGTGTGGCAATGAAATACACGAGGGGGAACCATGTAAGGATCCTCCTACGTGCGTTAACCGCAGAGGACAGTATTCATGCAGATTCAGAAATTGCCCCGCTTACAAAGACGAGGTAGCTGTACAGGAAGTTAAATTCCTGCAGAAGGTAGGCTACTTCGAAGCAAGGAAAATCATAAGCGCTCGCAAGCCTAAAGCAACAACTTATGCTCAGGCCGCAGCTGCAGTTCCTGCTCCTACATCTGTTGACTTAGATCAGCTTTTGAGCAAATTGGAGCCCACACTGGCTTCTATGAAAAAACAATACAAAATGGAGGACAGAAGGAAAATAAAGTGAAGTAGGTATTTGTCCTTAGTTGAGTGGGACCACACTCGTTACGATTACACGTGTATACGGTAGCTCCGCTTGATTTGCGATTTGGACTGGTTTATTGGTTTGTATTTTGGTTTTGGACTTTGGAACATAAGTGGTTAAGGTTAGTGATTATTGATACGAAGTTTTATAGGAATAGGATAACGGACTGATTTTTTTTTTGGAGTTTTTTTAGTCGTACTCCTATACGTAGGACGTAAGGCCTATAGTGTACTGTGGATGGTTTTTTTGACGCTTAATTTTGGTTTATATGAATAGCGAGTGCTAATTATGCTTTTAATTGTTTGAAAACCATTACAAGTAAGTTTTTTTTATTAATAACGTTAGCTTATAGGTTAATATTATAAAACAATATCTATAAGAAAAATTTTCTAAGTTATAATGCAGGTAATATTTGGCATTCTACGTCATCGCCTGTTTGAATAAAAAAGGACTTAGAAAAATTTCATAGGTTGGATTAAGTCCTCACTAGTCGTTACTAGGGGATCCTATTCTGTTTAATTTTCTCAGTCCCCAATTACCCGATCATCCTGCACCCCCGTATCTCCATCGATCTGGGTCTCCTCTTACGAACCCGAACCCCCAAAAAAAATTTTCTTTCCTCCCCGTAATTCCCGGATCATTTTTTAACCCTCCCAAACCCCCCAAATTTTCCGACCCTTTTTTAAGTAATATATTTTCGACCCCCCCAAAAAAAAAACCGGGTCCCCCCTAACTAGGCGTGTGGGGGTATCAAAACACGAGTTTTCGAGTGCTCTGTCGAAAAAGTTACTACTATTTTATTTAACACCTTCCAGTGAGCAATGGAAGGAAAAAACCACGCCCCCAAAAACGGGAGCATGAGTTGGTCGACGAGAGCAGTGAGGGGCGACTCTTCAGATGGTTCAGAGTTAGACCAGTTATTGAAGGAGATCAACATATTAGTATCTCTCTGTACGGGTAAACGTAATACCAAGACAGAGATGAAAGACGCCGCATTCAAAGTTCAACAGTTTGCGCGTGACCTGGAAAGTACTGTGCTGGCATTATACTCCAGCGCAAAAGATTAGGTTAACTTCTGATAAAACAACTCAGACAGAGAAATTGATAGCTGAGAAAACCAAAATAAACGAGAAGGTTGAGAATACCCTAAATTCGGATTGTAGAGGCAATCCGCAAGATTACTGGTCCCCAAACCCAAGTAAAGGTTAGGCCTGAGAATGGCGTACGGAGAAACTAAGCGGGCCTCCATTTCGATCCCGGCAAGAGCGGCGGAGAAGCTCGGGGACAAGGAACGCATTATTATAGGCACTCCTGTAAGATCGAAAAAAAAGAAGAAAAGCAGCTGTGCTTCCGTTGCTGGCGGGTTGGGCACTCCATGGCTAGGTGCGACGGCCCTGACCGTACCAAGATGTGTTTTAGGTGTGGGGGTACTGATCACCAGATTGGAAATTGCAAATTGGAATCGAGATGCTTGGAATGCAACCAGATGGGGCATCGGACTGGAAGTGCCGTTTGTAGGCAGTTGGAACAACGGGTCGGAGGCCGAGACCTACAAAACCGGAAATGAAGTGTCTGCTTTAAAATGCAGCGAGAAGACGTGTGACCCATGACCTCGTACTAAGTTGGGCGGCGAGGGCGTGTAATGACCTGGTCCTTTTGACGGAGCTCAATACATCATTGGCTGCAGCAAAGGGCTGGATCACTGATGAGGAAGGAGCCGCCGCAGTGATTGATGATAGTGGTAATCTCGACATCTTAATTGTTAAAAAGAACAAAGGGTTTGTCGGAATACAAATAAAAGGTATCAACTTCATCCTGGGATATATATCGCCTAACAGTGGTGAAGACAGATTAGAGACGTTCCTGGACGGATTGGGTCATTTAATCAGAATATCGCCCCGACCACTAGTAGTTGCTGGGTATTTCAATTCAGAGGCCAGAGCGCTTGGTAGCAGAAGAAACACTGATAGGGCTTCAAATTAACAACACATTTAAGTTCTACGGATCTAATTATTTCGGCGTTCCGGAGGTTCCCATTATGTAGGCAGGGGAGGGATCTACAATAGACATTACCCTTGTCAACGAATCGGCCATTACTTTGATCGAAAACTGGTATATAGTTCATGAGGACTTCTTTCTTTTTTTTTCAGGGCGAACAACACTATGGTATTATTATCGTCCGGATAATACCAATTGGTAGTTTAAAAAATAAAAAAAAAAATATTAAAAACATTAAAATTAAAAAACACAAAAAAAAAAAAAATAAAATAAAATTAACAAAACTAATTTTACTAAAACCTTGTATCTAGTATCATAGAAGATAAAATTAAAATGTTAAAAACTAAAATTAGATTAAAATAAAATAAAACTTAAAGCTAATATCACATGTAAGATATTTTTAAAACTTAAAACTAATATTTGGTCAATCTTACAGCTAATATCACAGATAAACTGAGTTAAAACTTAAAACTAAGAAGGGTAAATCTTAAAACTAATATCACAGTACATATTTAATAAAATAAGAAAACTAAAATATAAGTAATATTAAAAATCCGTAAGGTGTGTAAAAAGCCCCTTAACGAATAACAAAAAAGGAAAAAAAAAACAATAAATATCTTAAATTTTATTAAAAAAATTTATATGTCGCAGGAATCTGCTACCATAGTATCATCATTTTTTAGAATATTGCGAATATTGTCAGGTAATTTATATTTGTGTCGTAACGCTTCATAACATATGCATTCAATCAAAATATGACAGAGTTAAGTGGCAATCACATCTAAGACAGTGTGGTGCATTCCCTCCACGGAGGGTATGAATATTGAAACACTGGAAAAACGGAAGGTACATCAATGTTTAAAATATTTAGGAACCATCTGACACGTACACCCATAGGTGCAGAATAACGTGGATGGTCTTCATACCTTTGAAGATTCGGATTTAAAAAAACTGCGGCAATAGCCGGGTTGTTCTGTTGCCCTTTAAGACGGGACCAATAAGATGTTAGAAGTTGGTCACGTCTATTCCAAAGTGACGGTTCACCGCACTCAACAAGTATATTAGTAACAGGGCTTGATCTAAAAGCGCCTGTAGCCGGAGGAATAAAAGAGTGGTGTACGGTAAAGACGGTTATCAAAAACTAAACCCAGATACCTGATGTCAGCAGAAACAGCAATCAGCTCTCCGTTTAGAAATACCTGCAAAATGGAAGGGTCCCGGAGCCGAGAGAAGACTACACATTTGGTTTTCTCGGGCGAAACGGTGAAGCCTGTAACCCGGGACCAAGCTTCAAGGCGAGATATTGTGTTTTTAGTAATCTCTCTGCTGTGGCTGTTGAACGGGATGTAATATATATAGCAAAATCGGAGGTAAAAATTCCGGAGGTAAAAAAAAAAAAAAAAAAAAATAGCAAAATCATCGACAAATAGTAAGCATGAGACTGGTGGTTGCACACATTTAGTAATATTGTTGATGGCTATAGAAAATAAGGTAGCACTCAAGACAGTTCCTTGAGGCACTCCATTTTCCAAGATGACGCTATCCGATAGAGAATCTCCAACCCTAACACGGAATGTTCCGTCA
>JAAAKQ030131183.1:0-10263 GCA_010016005.3 Zanna intricata | reverse complement strand
TTATGTTGTAGGAAATTCAATTCCTATACTTTAAACTACAATTCACTGTTGAGAATTTTTATATTGTTGGTTGTCACATTAAAAGTCTCTTATATAAAAAGTTTGTTTTTCTTTTAATTTATGAGTTTAACATGAGTGTCAGCACTTTTAAAATGATGATGCGGGATTATAATCTTAAAATATGTGGTTACATAAACAAAACAAGTTGCTACACGAATACTAAAAAAAAGTAAATTTTACTTTTCTTATTATAAAAATCTAAAATGCAATTTAGAAAATAACCAAACTGAATGTAAAAAACTGATGACTAAAGTAGTATGATTCAGCTTAAATTAAAAATTATTTTATTACACTAGAAGTGAACAGGGTGATAGCTGAACTATCTGGGGAGGGAACCTTGAGGTATCTTCCAGGTGGGATTGTTGGTTAAACTGCAGTTCTTCTATAGTTTGAACATCCTTTTTCACTCGTTATATTATTCTTGATTCCATTTTTTACATTTTGGATTCTAAGAGTGTTGATAAATTTCTGCTAGGTCAGTTCTGAGTATACTTTAACCTATACAACCCTATACTCTCAGTTGTTATCTGTTGGATATCTTGCTATGAATCAAGATGGAAGCAGATAAATATGATATTGATTTAGTAAATCTGTTAAAAAAAAAATGCTTTTAGGATCATTATATTTTATTTTAAGAAGTATTTTTTTAAGATTTACAAATTGCCTTTATTCAATAATAATATTCTACTTAGATTACTGAAAATTTAAGAAAAAGAATCTTTAATTTAGTGATACCTTTCAGAATTCTTTGATTTCTCTATTATTTTAAATTACATGGTAATTATATTTCCTGTTAAATTATGCTTCTTGAAATCACAATAAATTAAAAAAATATCCTAATTATTCTCAACATACATATTTTGTTTAACAAAAGCATACTGATATTCTAAATATACTACAGTATAGAAACAAAAGAGAAATGGAGCTTTAGAATCTAACTCTTCCTGAAAAAAAAATAAAAAAATAAAAATAAAAGAAGGAATACTTTATAGCTTAAATGGTGTACAATTATACATTGTATATAGGGGTTGTGAAAAAGTTTTTTTGTATTCTCCTGGTATGGTTTTAGGATCTCATAACTTTGGTAATATTAATCAAATCTGGCAAGACTTGCATGCTTTTGAAAGGTGATATATTACTGAGAATTTTTTTGGAAGGTTATAATTTTATTAATTTATATTATATTACATAATAATTTTTATATTAATTAGATTGTTTACTCATTAAACTGTTAAGTAGTAATAAAGTAATTTCAACGTAACTTTCAATAAACTAGAATATTTAATTACCTAACAGTCCTGAAATCTGTTATCTTAAACTATAGAAGTTATACAGAAGGAAAGGAAAACAAATGAGAATCATTTTTTTTTATAATTTCATAAATAATATGAAAAACTGATAATAAAATAGTAAGAAATATTATTCACTGCATACAAATAATACAAGTAAATGGAATTAAATGATAACTAGTTAAAATATGTATTATAAAACATTTTCAGAATAAATTACATCAACTATTATGAATAATAAATCATACATCTAATGTTGCACTATGTTTACATGGGAATATAGATGCTAAAACAGATTACTAAATAAGGAATAAAGCTTATCTTTACTGTCATGCTGAGGACCTACAACCTAGAGGTCAACGAAAAAATACATTAGTTAGCAACATATATTACTTACACAACGCGCGCACACACACACACACACACACACACACACACTATTTATATAGCTGTGACTCATTATTAATCTCAAACTTCCTGATGTAAATTCTAAAAAATTGCCAATTTCCAGTAATAGGAAATTTGGTGTACTTATTTATAAAGATATCACAAGGAAAGATAAACTAATATTATTTTAATTAATTAATCAAAAATTATTTTAAGGGATTAAATTAAAAAAGAGTGCCAAGAAGAGCTAGATGCTTTAAACCTGATAGAGATGTTTCATGATATCAGTCAACAAAATTCCCTCATTATTCCAAATCACTATAGCCATCATTTTTCACTATGATAATAGCTGCCTGAACTTGTTGATGCTTGGCCCCAGTAACATTGGTAATACATATTAACATATTGACTCAACAAAATAAAAAGTTATTATTCTTAAAATATTACTGTAACAGAAGAACGTGTCTTCATTATTACCAGAACTTTAGTTATTGAAAACTGTAAAAGAATTTTATTTCTCATACCATCTTGACAGTCTTCCTTTTCCATTAAAAAGACATCTTAAAATTAAGTATTAGCAATTTTGAGCAATCTTGTGAAACAGTCCCATCATAGGTCAATTGTCCTATTCATTCTGTTATCTTCAAGCCATTCTTTTCAAGATAGATATGTTCACTCTGAATCAGGCATCGCATTGTGTACATTACTGAACCAGAATTACAGTATCAGAATACTACCATAAAAGTGATGCAGAAGTGGCTGGATAGACAACAGTTTCGGGCAATGTGATTCCCCACAGTGTGTCTACTGTGCTGCTGTCGACACTGTTGAACACTTCTTTTTCCGGTGCCCCAGATGGATAGGTAGGAAATGGTTGCTCGGCATCAAGGGTATTATGCCGGAAGAACTAGTCCCATATATGCTGGTGTCCTCTTGAAACTGGACCAGGATCGAGGGTTACATCAGCCATGTGATCAAACAAAAGCAGGACGACAGGCGACTGAGCTATTAGGCTGTTTTCAATGGTTTTCGGAGAGATTGAATCAGCGAGTCGGAGGGGAGGGACAACCTTCTGCTGAGTTGCCGTTTGTCCGTGCATATGGGGACTGGCAGCGGTGATGACGCACAAGGACTCCCAAACCTTTGACAAGTGTGCACACACACATACACGGAGGAGACAGGGTGGCAGGGACAGCCTTCTGCTGAGTTGCCGCGCGTCCCTGCTTGCGGGGACTCCCGAACCTCTGGCGCGAAAATACACTTGCAGGCACATTTACACCAACACATAAAAACAAGCGTGGGGAAGAGAGGTAGAAACTAAGATCCAGTCTGTGGTGAGGAGAGAAGTGGAATCTAAGACCCAGTCCTGGCCCTTTGGGGCTTAAGCAGGGGAAGGTGCGCTTTCCCTGCATAGTTAAATAAAAGAAAGTAAATGTTGAATAAATAAAGTTGAGAAGAAGAATCCAAGACTCAGTCCTAGCCCTTCGGGACTAAAGCAGGAGAAGGTTTGCCTTCCCAGCACAGTTAAATAAAAGAAAGTAAATTTTGAATAAATAAAGTTGATACTTTGGTTCCTTCTTGGTACTCCTTGTATACCACATTCTAGTCTCCCATTAGAATGAGTTTGCTCCTCTCCTGGGTTGTGCCATACTTGGGAGATCTGACCGCCATACTTGGGAGGTCATAATTGGAGGTCTGACCGAGGGGAGGGAAAAAAAAAATTGGGATGATAGCATTTTCAGAGGGCTTATTCATGGACTTTATATCCTATTTGGGAGTTGTGTCAAAAGTTTGATTAAGATGTCCTACCTCGTTCTTTAACAATCAATCAGTCAAGAACTGATGACTGTTCGCGTCTAGAATGAGCATAAAATAAAGTAATGTTAACTGCCAATTAACATGTTAGTATTCCTGTGTTAAAATTTTTTTTAACAAATCCATTTATCAATATGTTTCTTCATGTTTTTTAAATACACAGTACATTTTAAGTCAGATTAATATCGAAGATGTAATATAGGGTTACATGAGAATGTGAACCAGAAAGCAAGTATGTTTTATATTTGATTTTAATAGTAAATTCAGATTGGATAAATTTTTTTATAAAATAAAATACTGATAATACCAGAACAGAATAATAGTCATGTAAAAATTTTTTTAGTATAATTTAATATATATATTTTTAACCATTTTCTAAATAGGATTATACTAGGATAAGAACAACAAAGATAAGATTAAAGATTTACAATCTAATTATTATTACTTTAACCTCTAATAATTTATGGTAGGTGTACAAATGTAAGCACACCTACATATATACATGCATAAACACACACAAGTATATACTTAAATGCAATGTGTGCACGCGCGCATGTGTGTGTGTGTGTGTGTGTGTGTGTGTGCGCGCTCGCGCATGCGCGCATGTGTGTGTGTGTGCGCGCGCGCATGCGCGCATGTGTGTGTGTGTGTGCATTACGATTAAAAAATATTCAGAAAATATACTAATTTTATACAATTATAAGTAAAAAACAATTTAAAAGATTTATTACTGCACAACACACTACATAATCTATTAAAAACAACTGATTATTCTTTAAAAGTATCATTTTGAAATTACAATCAATAAATTTTCTTTTGAATATATTTTTGTTTTAATTATTATTACTTTTTTATTAATTACATTCTGGTTGGTATTTTTTTTTAAATACCAGCCATATTAGCTAAATACCAGCTATTAAAATTATTGATGAATAAAATTAAATAAGAATAGAATTTTGTTACATAAATTTGTGATACATTTTGTATATAAGAATATAAATTTATATATTCAAATGAAATGTGATATGGAAGGAGTTATTACTTTATTCCAGTGATGACTCAACGAAAGATGGTTATTAAAAAGAATTTGTATAAATGTGTAGTTAATATTCATTCTTTGTTTATGATGTTTCACTTATTTTTCAATAAAATTGTTTTCATTTTTTTTAAGTTAATTCGGTGGTACATTTATAACTGAAATTTTTATTTTTTGACATTCATGAAAAAAATATTTTCATGTTTATTGTGTTTTTAATAGCAATATTATGTTTGATATCTCTTAAATAAAAATGACCAAAAGAAAAGGGCATTTAATTACAGCAAGGCACCCAATACATATGATGGAAGAACATACATATGATGGTAAGTGAATTTAAAGTACACACTTTGCATCTAAGCAATATAAACTATATCTGTTAAGTTCAGAGTGTACATGCCTCTTATTTTTTTTTCAACAGATCAAGACCAATTATCAATAAGTTTTTAAGCAATCATTACAATAAAAAAAGAATATATTTTAAATGTCAACCTTTAAAAAAGTTAAAAATATCTTCAAATCAAGTATTCAGATAATTTCTCATTTAAAAAGTATTTCACTTAATTTTTCTGGAAAGACATAAAATGAGGACAGCAGAAAAGTTTCTTCCATAAAATAAGAATAGATTAATTGAATTCACTTAGTATGGTTGACCTCACATTAATAAAAAGCTTGAATCAAAGTTCTTTTTTTAAATAGGTTAAAAATTTTTCCTCTCAAATTCTAGTATGATACTTTTTTGGTAGAGTGCATTGGAAAATTTTCCACTACTGGAATGTTTTGATTTTGTATTACAATAGACTGCAAAAATATGCATCACAGCCACAGGTGGTGGCTGGCTACATGACAATATTATGAAAAATTAACATTCATTTTGATGTTTACATTGATAAGAAGCAAAACTTATCTTTTTCATGTCAAATATTTATTTATTTTCCAAATATATACGTTGCAATCTGTTCAACTAGTGAACAATAAGCAACCTCCCCATGGCCCAGTGAGAAAAGGATGATATTATGACATGAAAATGAGGTGTAGTCTTGTACAGACTTGGGCCAATCATTCCTGAGACATACAGTTAATTGAACACCAACCACCGAAGCACACTGGTATCCACCAGTGTACTTCGATGGTTGGGGATTCTAGTAGTCAAATCTTTATAAAAGAAACTAACTTTCACTAGGAATTGAACATCAGAACATTTGACTTTGAAAGTCGGCTGTTAAACAACTGATTCATGATGAATTAACCATAACCAGTAAACCAGCCTGGTGGATTCATGTCAAGTGCTTAACTTTCTTTCATGAATTAGATTTTTACTGACATATTTTGTCACTGTTTATCTACAGATATCCAAAAGCTGGGATCATTTTCGTGTGGTCTGATTTTTATAATTTATATCAGGGTCCTTTGTCACACGCCATTTAAGGAAGTGATAATATCTTTCACTAAGAAATATATATTTTCTATTTTAACAAACAATAACACAATACACATTTTTTTTTTAATAATAATAAAAAATTCAATAAAGTGATATAACAGGATGTTATAATATAGTATTTATATATGATAATAAATATTTATTGGTAAAATAAAACATAGGCTAGACTTTACGTTAAAAAAAATTTTATGTAAAAAGACAATTTTTTATTTCGTCTAAAATGCAGTACCAGAACTGTGTTCCAGCATCAGTGTACTCCTGCTATTTATCATCTCCGTGAGCTGATGAAAACTCAAAGTAGTAAATCAATCTGTTTATATATCTGTCAACTGTTCTAGAAAAAGTAAACTACTTCGGTCTCAGCAAACTTACTCAAGCTTACTTAGCTTACTCTCAAGGGTGAGATGGTAAGATATTTTATGGACACAAGTTAAAAGGTGGGTTAAAGGGATTCTCCTCCCTGTTTAATACAACCTAACAGATTTATTTAAACATAAGTTTTACTAACTTTTAAAAGGAAAGAATTTGAAGAATAAGAAAAAAGTTAACCAGTAATTAATACCAACTGAATAAACAATGATGAAATACAATTAACCAGTTAATTTCCAAATAATACTACCAGTTTATTAATCTAAATAAAGTATATAACTGAATAAAATGAAAAATTAATTATTACAAAGTGAATTAATAATTCTATTTTATAACTAATAAAATAAAATAAAAAAATATATTGTATTACTTAAAACATTAATACCATAAGCAGTATTATTTTTTGTTATAATGGTACGTAAAATCAAATACCACATGACCTTAGATAAAAAAGGTTAGTTAGTTTTTAACTGATAAATAACAGACTAACGTTGTTAAACGTATTATCACTGGATTTAAATAGAGTGAGACAAAATTATATTGCAGCTTATATTTATCTCTTTTTCCACTCTAACATGTACTGATGAACACACACATACGCATATACACACAGTTACTCCTCTTGTATTAAACAAAAACACTTGTTCACTTACTGTTGCATATTCATGCTAATATTTTCTTTAAAAAAAAAACAAACTAACTATTTTACTATTCATCATTCATTAGTCGTTAGTAGGTACTTTGTTGATCTCATTTCATGATAATAATAGTAATAACGCTAGCTGTAAAAATATGAATTATTACTAACTGAATGAAGATAGATTGAAGAAAGTTGATTAGTTTTTTTTTTAATGAAATTTTTGTGAAATTTATGTAATTATTTAAAAATAGAAATATATGTAAATATATATTTATACGTTATAATTTTTATCATTGTGTAACACTATGGTATCATGTAAAAGATTTAATTAGCATCATTTGTAACATTACTGTCATACAATGCAGTCAGTCTAAAGCAGTGTCAATGGAATAATATATAGCTTTCAAGCAAATTCTGAAATGTATTATTCATTTGATCAGGTATGTAAAATCAGATTATACTTTCATTAAAAAGTTTACATTCACAGAAAAATAGACAAATTCATTGATATGTGTAAAATTTCTATATTTAAAAATAATAAAAATGATAGCAAATTTCTTTTAATATAATAGTCAATAACATAAAAACTGTACTGATTACGAATTATATAAAAACTCTATTGTATTAGTTTATTAAACAATTAATCCATTAGTTCTTGAGCTAATTATAATTTAACTAAAAGATAATAAAAAATATTCATAATTTAACATAAAAATTCTATAACTACAAAATTAAAAAACTATGAATTCTTTTAACATTGTCTGCCTGAGTGGGCAGCCTAAACAAATTAACTAAACAAATGCAGATTCTATTTCTATAAAAAAGTGAAATTCCATTTTTTGTAACTTTGTTCAGAGTAAATAAATAAATATTTCACTCAAATTAATAAATAATTATATATTGTATAGATCACATCAAGGAAAGGTTAGGTGTACTAATCCATGGATAACAAAAAGGACAATTCCTTTTTGATATTCGTAGATTAGTTTACCCTTGAAACAGTCTTCATTGTTTGCTTGGAAGGATTTTTTTTTAACCTCCGGAACCACCATTAAGGTATATCTTCAGAGGCTGAGATGAATGATTTGTAGTATGTGTGAAAAATGCTATGCCTGACCAGGATTCAAACCTGGGACCTCCAGATAAAAGGCTGAGATGCTACCACTGAATGATACTGAATTTGGATACCTATTATATAAATGGTAAATCATTTGTATCACTCCTAGTGTTTTAATAATGAAAGGAAGAAAATTAACAAATATTTAAATTATATAATGCTTTAAGGAGTTGACCCTGTTGAAAAAAATTAAATATAATTTACATTAATTAAGTGTAAAATTCACAGCTGAAATAATTGCGATTTTCTTAAAAGTACTATCCCTACGCTTTAATAGATATTTTATCTTCCTTTTTAATTATTAACTATTTTGAAAATTTGTTAAAATAAAACATACTTTTTAATTTTTAAATGCTATTTACAACATAATAATTATCTTTTTATATGATGTTATTTTTTTTTTTTTTAATTTTACTGTAATAACAAACCATTTTGTTGATCATCATGACAGAGTAGTAAAAAAAAGTGGAAGTACTTATTTTTTTTAATCTTTGAATAAAGAACATTCTGTATTCATGCCTCAGTTGGAGTTAGCATTTTTCTCACAAGTTGCAAATTATATATATTAAGGCTTCCTATGGTAAATTATTTATAAAAAAAGTACTTTTTTAATTTTTATATTTTTAGTTACCATATTGTACCTAACAGATTGAAATAATATCAAATTAATATATCTATTTATTCCCATTTCTGAATAATTGTATATAACTTGGAAGAATTTTATTTGAATGATTGAGATATCATACAATTGTTATGTTCTTAATCAAGTGAAATAATATGTATTATATATTATGAAATAATATATATTATATATTAGATCTGTAAATGTATAGTAACTTATATGTTAAACCTGTAAAAAGAAACAAATAATAGAATAAATTTAATTTTATACTTATGAACTCTATTAAAAGTATCAAAAAGTAATTGAAAACACTTTAAACAACAGCAAAGTAAGATATTTAAACAAAAGATTATGGTTTTTAAAAATTAATACTCTACTTTTTGTTATCAAAGTTAATATAAAAACTCTATAAAATTAAAAAGGCATTCTTTTAAAATTGTTGATTAGAGTAAGTAGATTATGCAAATTTCTTTTTAGAATAGAATATTCTTGCTTTTATGGATATTTTAGTATGTAAACAAATGTAGACTCTAATATTATAAAAAAAGTGAAATACTTTGCAAATTTATTATATTTCATGCAAAAAAAAAGAAAAAGAACCTAAAAGGTTAAAGTAATCTGAAACAGTAAACAGTTAATACACCTATTTTTGTTTTTCCTAACAAGCGATACGTGATTTTAATCTGTTTTTTGACAATGAAAACAATCAGGAACTCAGAATCTTTCTATCAGCCACCATTTTTGAAAAATTTTAAATTTTAATTACAGGATTTTTTTCATTTTTCAATGTGTAGTTAGCATTTTAGGCTCCTATATTGTATTTTGTTAGCTCATATTTTACTGTTTAACTTTGTTAACGTAATTTGTATGTTTTGTATCTTATGCATTGTTTTGTGTGGTGATCAGGATAAGGCGTGGGCTCCTCATATAGTATGCACTAATTGTTCTATATATATAAGAGGATGGCTGAAAGGTATATATACACGGAAGGCTTTTTCATTTGGTGTACCTATGGTTTGGCGTGAACCAAAAGGTCATGTACCGATTGTTATATTTGTTTAAGAAGTGTGTCTGGAATTTCTAAACAATCTAAACATACTGTAAAACATCCTTCATTGCAATCTACAATCAGGCCTATATCTCACAGTGAAATTATTCCAGTTCCTGAGCCACCTGTGATTGTATGTTTTAAAAGCAGTGATGAAGAATCAGGCAGTACTGAAGAAGACAACAATGATTTTGATTTATTTTCCAATAAGCCACATCTTATATCATAAGGTGAATTAAATGACTTAGAGATTTAAATTTATCAAAAATCAAGCTAAACATGTAAAATATTATTTGTGAGCCCCTAGTTGAACACAAAAAAATATTTTTACTCTCTCTCCATATCAAGCTATGATTAATGAAAAATTTTGTAAAAGCAATGATGAAGGATAGTCCCGGATTTTTGTACATCAGGCAGAAATTTCCAAATATAAGTGAAG
>JAAAKQ030131172.1:1668-13486 GCA_010016005.3 Zanna intricata | reverse complement strand
CATCTTTATCTTTTCACCTTGTACTGTTACTCCGGTGCTAAATTGTTCTTTAACTTCATTAACTGCTAGTTCTATGTAAAAATTAAAAAGTAATGAGGATAGGGAACATCCTTGTCGGACTCCCTTTTTTATTACAGTTTCTTTATATGTTCTTCAATTATTACTGTTGCAGTTTGGTTCTTGTAAATATTAGCAATTATTCTTCTATCTCTATAAATGAACCCTAAATTTTTTAAAATGCTGAACATTTTATTCCAGTCTACGTTATCAAATGCCTTTTCTAAATCTCTAATTGCCATGGATGTCGGTTTGTTTTTCTTTAATCTTCCTTCTACTATTAATTTGAGTACTAAACTTGCTTCTCTTGTTCCTGTACTTTTCCTAAAACCAAATTGGTCTTGACCAATTTGACCAATCTTTTAGTAGAAGTTCCTAGCACTTCTTCTACTCTCCTCTCAATTCTTCTGTATAGAACCCTTGTTAAGATTTTTGACGAATGAGTAGTTAAGCTAATTGTTCTGTATTCTTCACATTTATTTGCTTCTGCTTTCTTTGGAATCATGTCAATAACACTCTTTTTTGAAATCTGACGGAACTTCTCCTTTTTTATACATATTACACACTAGTTTATATAATCTATCTATTGCTTCCTCACCTGCATTGCGCAATAATTTTGCTGGTATCCTGTCTATCCCAGGAACCTTTCTGCCATTCAGATCTTTTAACGCTCTATTAAATTCAGATCTCAATATTGTATCTCCCTTTTCATCCTCTTCAAATTCCTCTTCTTCCTCGATAACATTAGTTTTTAATTCATTTCCTCCATGTAACTCTTCAGTTTATTCCACCCACCTATCGACCTTTTCTTTCGAATTATAAATCGGTATGCCATCTTTAATTAACACATTATTGGCTTTTAATTTATGTACCACAAAATTCTCCTTTACTATCCGGTATGCTCCGTTTATTTTACAAATGATCATTTCTCTTTCTACTTCTAAACACTTTTCTTTAATCCACTCTTCTTTTGGTAATTTGCACTTCCTATTTATGATATTTCTTAACTGTCGACAGTTCCGTTTACCTTCTTCATCCCTAGCATTCTTATACTTTCTACGTTCATCCATCAGCTGAAATATATCCTCCGATGTCCAATATTTTCTACCAGTTCCCTTTGTTCTTCCTAATTTTGCTTCTGCTGATTTAAGAATTTCTTTTTTAACATTCTCCCATTCTTCTTCTATACTTTCTACCTTATTATTTTTACTAAGACCTCTTGCAATGTCTTCCTCAAAATTCTTTTTTATTTCCTCTTTCTCAAGCTTCTCTAAATTCCAACGATACATCTGATACCTTTTCTTCAGGTTTTTAAATCACAATCTACATTTCGTTATCACTAAATTGTGGTCACTATCAATGTCTGCTCCAGGATATGCTTTGCAATCGAGAAGTTGATTTCTAAATCTTTTGGATTTAGAGAGTTTAACCATGATGTAATCTATCTGATACCTTGCAGTATCGCCTGGTTTTTTCCATGTGTATATTCTTCTATTATGATTTTTGAAATGGTTGAAGTCTTGGATATGCAAGCAATTCATTGTAGTCCAGGTGGTATCTGTTTCAAAATAGGCGTATTTGGACTTTCTCTATATGACTTTTGTTTTTTTCAACAGGTTCACTGCCACACTAAAAAGTGCAACATTTCCAAGGCATATGTAAAAAGCATATTGATTTTACTAAAAGATCCAACAGTGTTGCCATTTTTTTTTTTCAGTTTCAATAAGGGTTTTGTTACCCTATTACTAATTCTGATACCAATTTTATTTGCAACTATACAAGAATAAAATTAAGACATCAATTTGTTTTTGATAACAACCACGGATGATGAGACACAAACTGATGGCAAAGAATCTTTAAAATATTTTAATTGAATTATATCTTTTACTTACAAGGAATTCTTAGTATTTATTTTTTTATTCTACAGTTGCAGATTTTTTAAAATACTATTTGTATTAAATATTGTTATATATGTCTTGTCAGATCTCATAGCAATAATGGATAACTGACAAGACATCATTTGATGTCTGATGGCAGTCAACCTTTTAGTTTTTCCGGAAATTCAACAGAAGTAATTATTTCGGTATGCGCTGGGTGAAAAAGGCGTGCTTAAATTTTTACTAAACAAAATATAATAAAATCACAAAAAAATATCAATTTTTTTCACATTTTCCCTAATTTTTTAAAAATTGTAATTTTAGCAAGTTTTTCTTTTTTAATTTCTTACTACTTTTAATCTAAAAAGTTCAAATATAATATTGGTAAACGCGAATTGTTGCTAAATATCGATCTATTTACTTATCGATAATAATTTCCAAAACTTGTACAGTGAGGTGGTCAACTTTGATCGGTTATTTTTCCGGAGATTATTAATGAATCGAAACTTTTTTTTTTTTTTTTTTTTTTTTTTTTTTTTTTTTTTTTTTTAAGCGTCTTTCCAAGAACTTTTAAACTGTGCTTTTTATCGTTTAATTCCTGATTTAACCATCATGTGGTAAGAAGTCTCGCAAAAAATAGGAAGAGAAAGAGGATCTCATCGATAATGACTTACGACCTACCGATGAAATGTAGTCTGTGTGGATATGACAGGAACGATTCCATGGGACATTAGGGATGCATATAAAAAAAAAACGAGATGTGTGCCAGGGACGTGCCAACGTGTTGACAATCGTGAAGACTAGAGAAGCAGCCCAATTGCTGAGGATACCTCGGTTCAGGGCACACGCAAGAGTGTCCTTGGGGTTGGAGTACTTCCGAGGATGCATGGGGGCATCTCGAGGGAGGTCACGCATGGGGGAGAGGGCCGGGTGTGTGCAACGCATATCGGAGTGAATATTTCGGTTCTCCACAAGCGGATGGTCTGGTGCCTCGAGGAATCAGGGGTGACCCCGATGTGGGAGGGTTTTTAAGGAACCTCAAGACAGGCAGGTGGCATGGTAATCTGCTACCACCATACTCTGCGGCTACTGAGTTAAGCCTAACGGCGGGTCCAGCTGCCCCGGCGGTGTGAAGGGAAAAACTGTGCTTTTTAAAATTAGTTTAGATAAAAATTCGTGGAGATACTCAGTTTGTTAAAATAAAAATTGCAAGTATGTTTGAAAAATTTTCTAAACTCTCCCAATTAACTGATTTAAATTTTTCAAAATGTATTTGAAAGTTTTGCTCTTTTATATGCTATTAAATTTTCAAATATCTAGAGATTTTATTTCAGGCTCTACACAATTTGGGAAAATCGCTTTCTTTTTTTTTTAATCTGGATTGCAAAAATATTCTGAAAAAAACTGTGCAATTTTTTTTAAATTTTGCGAGTTAAGTTATATAAAAAGCTTCTAGTGGCAAAATCTGATGATCCTTTGTATAAGTATTCCAAAAAAAATTCCCTTTTGTTGCAGCAACAGCAACGTATTTATAGATTTTGCAACCGACGATATTGTGTATAAAATTTACAGGACATTTTTTTCTCTCTTGATCTTTTCTGTAATAGAAACAGTTATCTAGGGAAATAGGAGAAAAAAATGGATATTTTTGCGATTTATTTAAATTTTGTCTAATACAATTTCCAACTAAAATGAAATTGTAATTTCTAATGATATTCGGAAGGCATTTAACCAAAAAATTATCATAAAGAAAAAGTCCAACCGAAAACAGATACCGCAGCTGGACTACTTTAGTTCCTTCAAACAGAATACGGTATTTAATGCAGAAATATATCAATGTCAAAAATTACAAAGCAAGTCAAACAACTTTTTTTTATATAAAAACAGAAAACAAAGTTGTAATAAGTAATTAATTTAAGAAAAAAAGTAACTATGATACAATTTATTTATATACATTATAAATATATCCAGTAAAAATTTATTATACAGTATATATACTTCATATAAAAGAACACATCCTGACTGCCTAATTCATTAACGCCCAACAAAAAGTACTGATGATAAATTGATGAAAATTAATGTATTATTTTTACTCTACGAAAAATTATTTGAAATTCCGTGGTTAAAGGATTAAAAAGGAGTAAAAAAAAAGTGTACTGCTTTTTAATTATTCGGTACAAATGAAGATATCAGCTTGATTTTTGGTGTTTGTAATTTTTATGTGCAATTTCTAAATTATTTTGAAATTTGATTTTCAAAGGGGTGAGGGTGAAAAAAGGTAAAAAAAATGTTGGAAAATGATTGAAAGTTTTTCCGCTTTTCCGACTACACCGAAAGAGATTTACTAAAACGGAGTTAGCAAAATACTCTTCAGATAATTATCTAAAAACAATTTTCGGGTTTTTGAATTTTGATTTTTTAAAGGATGCAACATTGTACGGCGATGTGGCTCAACGAACACGTATACTACCATTGTTAATTTGTGTGTGACGCGACTGGCTGAACCTGCCTCTGGTTACTTGACTAACAAACTTAAAGTACTGACCAGAGGCAGAGCCCCCTGACCGGATAAATATCTCCTGACCGCGACCAGAAACGCGCGCCTAACCATATAGCTCCAGCTTTATAAATAAAAATAGCATTTTGCCTACATGTACGCTGACAAACCATACACCTTCTATTCAATGTAGATATTTACTTAAAGATTTTCCTTTTATACAGGCTTATATTTTTCAACTAACGCATATTTCGTACTGCGTTTTTCTTCTTTATGATATAACTTTGTATTTTTGAATTAATAATTTTTTTCTAATTCAAAAATAAGATAAAAATGATGTTAAGGATTTAATTTTTGTATTCAAGTTCAAATTCTAATTAGGATTTTGTGAGAAAAGCCGCTACGAAAAATGTTATATTTTTTTACCTGGTTGAGATTGTTAAGTAAAGCTTTCCACGTATTTCTAACCTGTCTCTGCTTTTGTGGAAAAACAGGGAAGAAAAATTATAAAATTTTAAACATATCATAGACACAAAAATACGAGGGTAGTTCAATAATTAAAGAAATTTGGCTGTAAAAAATATCATTTTTTGAAGTAACGACGTAATTAAAAATGACAAGTTTACAAAATAATGGAAGTTTTACGTCCAAAGACATTTTGGTACTAGAAACAAAGTTCTTCCAAAAAATAATTCGTTTTGGTTTGGTTTTTTTTTTTTTAATGTCGTTTAAGAAAAATGACAATAAAAATTCAAAGGATAATAAGAATGTATTTCTTTTTCAATATCGCAAAACTAATTTATTGTCATATAATGTAACACAAACACTTCCTTTCGCTAATAAAAAAACATGTCGCTTTATAATAAATTTAAAAAACTTAATGGGATAAACGGTGAAAAAAAAATCAATTTATGTCTGAATAACTCCTCATTTAAATAAATGATATTTTATAGTAGAAGTTACATGTTTAAGTTTTTTAATGACGTTATTTTTTTAAATGTTGAATCATATAAAAGTAAATCACCACGGTACTAGTATATATATAAATATATATATATGTTTGATATAACCAAATAGATTTTAGTGATCTCACATGAGACTACTATTTCAATAACGACTATATTAGTCGTTATTGAAATAAGATTAGCGATTCAGAAGATAATAATCTCCATACCAGGTTTACTAAGAAAAATTTAGTGAACTGAAAAAGCAGTGAATTTATATTCTGATACTTTCTTCACTGAATGAAGTATGCTTTGCATATCAGTCTGCTAATAACCCAACAACCCATTTATAATTCTCTCTCTACTACTCATATTCCAATCTTTTAAAGTTCACTAGAACTTAAACTGCAATGTATATATGTATATATATATATATATATATATATTTATATATTTAAATAGAGAGTGATCATAAATTATTCAGAGCATTTTAAGTGTTAATAAAAAATTTAATAAAGAAATATACTTAAATTTTTTATTCTTGAATAGATGTTTCAAACAGTTTTGTTTATAAAACTTATTATCTGGAAACAATTTCCACTTATATATCTTTTGTGCCATGTAAAATATCTAGACAATATTCAATTCCGCGCCACATATTACGAAAAATATCTGCAGTTATTACATTAATTACACCTTCGACTCTTCTCCTTAGTTCATTGATGTTAATGAGCTTCGTTGCCCACAACCTCTTTCTGACAAATTACTAAAAAAGAAAGAAATCGGATGGTGTAACGTCAAGCGTTCGAGGTGGCCAGGGAATTGGTCCATCACGGCCAGTACAATGTTGAGGAATTTTTCATTTAGGTCCTAACATGTAAATTCCAATGTGGTATGAGCCATCTTGTTGAAAGTAAAAGTTTGGTTGGCGATGTTCAATTTGTGATCCTGCATACTCCTGATACGTGTCCGGATAAATGGCACTAATAATCATTGTCTCGGCAAAGAAGAAGGGTCCAATCATTTCATAAGCAGTAAACACACTCCAAATGTTAATTTTCGGGCTATTACGCTTTGTTATTCAAACGGGAGAGGGGTTCTTGCTATCCATAAATCCACAAGTACGACGACTAACATGACCAGAAATATAAAAGGCAGTTTCATCACTTAAGCTTATTTTTTCTAAAAACGCATTATCTTCGTTTAGTTTATCAATAATTTCTAGGGGAAAATCGTAGCTTATCGTCGCTTGGCGTGGTTTATCGTTGCTTAAATTGCATGAACAAACTGAATTTTGTTTACATGAAATTTAGGTCATTGTGTAGAACCTTCATGATTACCGATTATAGTATTCCCAGTTCTAAACGCACTCGACTAGTCAATTTACTCGTGCCTTTCTAAAAGGTTTCTCTTATTCGAGCCACAACTTTCTAAGAAAATCGAGGCCTGCCAGCAGCTTTTTGTACACTAAACGTTGTGTATAGTTAAATTACCTATACCGATGTTTAATAGGGAGTCTTTGTTAGAAGAATCAAAGCCGTAATTAAGAAAACATCTAGGATAGTAATATTAGAACCACTTTTATGAAACCATTTCACCTGCCAGTAGCCATTACTCAACCGACGATCTTCTACGGTTACTTCGCGCCGGCGTGTTCATTCAAACTCAACAATAACTGTAGAAACTATACTAATGTTTGAAAAAAAAAAATCAACGCGCGTTAGATTGCTTTTCATTTATTATTAAAATTCTCTGAATAATTTATTTTCACTCTGTATATATTCTTTCCCATAGAAAAGGATGATGCGTGGGTTTGTTTGTTTGATGTATGTGGTCACATTTTTATTTTATCTGCTATTGACGCGAGCGAATCACGTTGTACGCGGGCAGCTGCGCATAGTCCACAAACGATTTATCTAAAATTAAATCTGTGTTGTGGGGATTACACTGTGGTTAAAGCTGAGTTAAAAAATCACTATTCAAGAAACAGCTAAAAATGTTCAGGATTTTTAAGCTTTTTGTTGTAAAAGATTTTGTTGCTATAAGTATGCTAAATTCATGAACGTATTTTAGTTACAGTTGACAAAAACATTAAAAAAAAAATTATTTGTTGAGAAACATAAACCATGTAACATAAACATTTTCGTGGTGGTGAATAGGCACACCTTTTTTTTAGTATTCATTACATGTTATATACTTATCTAAATTCAAACATCTACATGTGCAGAATTTTAAACCAATTTTTATTTTTTGGACATTTAAAATATTAGAAAATTGATAATTTAATAGCTTTTTACTGACAACAGATAGAAAAGATATTTAATATATTAATTTCTGTACGCAAACCTAATTATGTATTTATTATAAAAAAAAAATTCAATTAAGAAATTATCTTTGTAGTAATATAGTGTAAAACCAACTAATTCTAGAGGGAAGATTTATCATAACATTGATGTTTTTTTATAAAGAAAAATTAAATTTTTTTTTTTAAATATGTTGAAAATTTATCTGATGAACACTAATGAACGTAAATTAAAGTTGATGACATTTAGCATTTACTGTCGACAAATGTAAAAAAATATAGCCTTCAAGAAAGCATATAATGTTGATTGAGTCGTAAGACGTAAGTTGTAAGTTATAAGATTTTGCTGTCGTATTCTTCAACAAAACATTGAAGAATAACGTCATTTGCAGGGTCACATGACTGACGGCCAGCTATCAAGTAAGATAACGTTCTTACACTTTTGCTTGTTTCTTTTATGGGATGATGTTCTGCCATCCAACTTAAGTGATAACACACGACTCTAACGCCCTTCTTTTCTACTACATTACACCTCTCTTTCGTTATTTTACAAAGTTGAACGTTTCAACCTATTTACGTCGTATAGTTAGTTATAAGAGAATATATATATATATATATATATAATACAGGACCTAGAAAAATTACCAGAATTTTCTAGAAAAAAAATTTTTATGGTAAAAAATGCACGCGCGCGCGCACACACACACACACACACACACAAACACACACACAAACACACACACACACATATATATATATATATATATATATATATATATATATATATGTATATATATACAAAATAACATTCGCACGCTCAAGTACGTACTGGAGTTATTACTTATTACTAACATATTCTAACAAACTTGAACTTTAGTTAAACATGATCTCAAAACTAAACCTGTTTATAGAAATAGGATATATTGAATTTCCGTTGTTAGCTACAAATGAACGTTTTTGATCTCTCTAATCCTTTTTTAATTGAGTACCATCTCATTTATTACTTATTACTAACATATTCTAACAAACGTTCGTTTTATTGAACTTTAGTTAAACATGATCTCAAAGCTAAACCTGTTTATAGAAATAGGATATATTGAATTTCCGTTGTTAGCTACAAATGAACGTTTTTGATCTCTCTAATCCTTTTCTAATTGAGTACCATCTCACTGAAATCCTTCGTGTCACATATTTGTAAACATCTAACTTCAATAATTAAAAACTACGTATTAATTAAGTTTATAAAGAGACTTTACACTTTATTCAAAGTATATTATACATCTTCAGAATCTTAAACTAATTGACTTAACAATTTATTGCTCTCATATATTTTATGAACTATAAGTTTCTTACTCATATAGTAGAGTTTTATCAATATAAATATATATATATAACGAGAGAGAAAGTGAGAAACAGAGAGAAAGAAAGGGTGAATCAGGATTTGAGGAAAGTAATTTAGGTACTGATTCTAAAGCTTGTTATAAGGAAAGAAACATGTACCCGAAAATACTTTATCTTGTTATAGATACGGAATAATTATGCCCGGATTTCAGTTCTCCCGATAAAATGACGTCTATTAAAATGTTAAATTCTTATATAAGGAGTAAACAACAAGGTTAACTAATTTATACATCTGAAAATAGAATAAAACAGGTCTGAAACTGTTTCTTCCGTAGTTTGCATGATATCCAACGTAAAACAGAAACATATTACGTGTTAAAGAAAAGTTTTTTTTAAGTTTGAAGTAACAGTAACTTTGACTAATGGCTAATAAATGCGTAATTTTTGTAAATAACTAAATCGGGAGAAAATTTAAAAGAAAATCCAAACGAGAAAATATATCAAGCGTTACTTATTTTCATTGGTTCCAAAGTAATAGTTACATACATTTTTAATTAATGAATTATCTGGAACTTACAAGAGTACAAATCAAAATGGCAGTACACGAAGTTGAAGTAGCTCACCCCCGAAAACACCTTAGAACAGATGCTCAGCGGCAGGAGACAATGAGGGGAGGTAAGCAGCCTGGTCTCAAGGATCATGAAGACCAAGGAGGAAGAGGGCAGGCTTAGGGAAAAGAATAACCAGCGACGGTACAGGAGAACAGAATGGCCAGCCAGGCGACATCTCAGGAAGCAACGGAGCGTCTGTTGTTTTTTTAATTTACTACTGTGTATTGTTTCTCTTTGTATTATGTTTTTATGTAGATGTATGATAATAAATAATGTATAACAAACCATTCAACAAGAAAATGAAGAACTTGTATTACCTTGTATTTTGTATTGTGTAACCACTACGGTAAGAATCTCGCAAAAAACAGAAAGAGCAAGAGAATCTCATCGGTCTTGACTGACAACCTACCGATGAATTGTAGACTCTGTGGATGTGACAGGAACGATGCCATGGAGATCATGGCTGTATTAAAAAAAACGAGATGTGCGCTAGGGAACTAATCATGGCGACGTGTAGGACCAGGGAGACAGCCAAATTGTTGTGAGTACCTCAGCGTCCAGAGGGATTAAACACTTAAAGTGATAAAACACTTAAAAGAATTCCATTAGGATGACATTTTACTGAATGCTTCTCTTATCTTCTAATTCTCTTTGACGAGGTGTATATTACAAAAATGCAGATTTGTGGTTTATCTATTGTATGTCCTTAATTTTTTTATGATAATACTCAGATAATAGACAGAGAGGTTTGCATAAATCCGAATTTAAATATTATATCTATATTGCTAACAATTTCTAATTATGTCTTTCAACACCAGATCGTTTTTTCTTATTTTATTTAGTTTTATGTTATTCTTAACATAAAGGGAAAGAGTAGGAATCCTTTGAAGTTTAGTGTTATAGGAGAATGTTGAAAATAGGTACGTTGTTGAAATACAAAATATGGAAGTCTAGAGAGAAGGGGAGAAATTTACCTTAGAATCTTGTAAAAGATGAATTAGATAAGTGGGTCTTATACAATTGTAGGACTTCCAGTTTTAATTAATTTTACAATAGAGGTAGGTATTAAGGGTAAAAACTGTAAGAGGAAGGCAAAAAGTGTAATTTACAAAACAAATAACTGAAGCCGTAAGATATAGTAATTACATTAAAGATAAACGAGTAAAAGAAGGAAGACTAGCACAGCATCACAGTAGTTATAAAACTGATGGCTTAAAAAATATTATACTTTGACCGTTTTTTCCATTAAGATTACTTCCATTTCCAGAATAGTTACATATTTTGTGGATTTTAGTTGGCTATAAATATGATGGGAATCAAATCTTTTTATGCTTATATTACTCTCGTAGTATCATAGCTCTAAAGTTATGTAGTAAGGAATAAAGTGTGGTAATCATTAAAAAAAAATGAGGTTGGGGATGTAATTTCATTTTTCGACGTTTCATAACCTAGGAACTCCAAAAAATGAAAAGAAAAAAAGTGGGTTATTATTGATACGTACATGCATAACGTAAGTTGGCTGGCGTATTTGAAAGTTAATAACTTTTTACTGGATAAACCGATGTACATGAAATTTGGCACTAAGACATCGTGTATATAGGAAAAATGTCTCCATGGGGTGGGGGTAGATAAAATTTTAGAGTCAATTCTCTCAAATTTTACAAACTTAAGCCCACTTTATATTAACTTCAATACATGCATACATGCTTATCTTGCGAATTAAAACAAAAAAGTTACGTCCGAAATTCTTTCTTTGTTTTTAACCTAAATATTTTTATATTTTCCTAGGCATAGTAGTCTGCAAACGGCCAAAAAAATACGTTGTAGTAATATAAGAATAAGGAAGTCGATCAAATTTTACCAAAGTTTTATTATCTTAACTACCGAATTTGGGAATATTTTAAACTAATGAACTTTTATAATTAACCCCTTCCCACAGGAAAGAAATCCTAGTTCGGTTTTATTGCTTTTTTAATCTTTTTTTCAATTATACATAGTAAACGTATACAAATCAAAGAATTTTCTTGAGGTGACGGTGAGTAGCAGCAAAAGGAAAAATTTATCAATTTTTTAGAACTTTTTTCACATATGATTATCTTTTCACTGTAAAAGAATAAACAACCAATGTCAGGAAAGTATTAAACTTTGTTGATAGTTTTTATATATTTACGTTATAAATACTTTCAAAT
>JAAAKQ030131171.1:0-22787 GCA_010016005.3 Zanna intricata | reverse complement strand
AAAATGGTATAAATAAAGTCTGCAGATACTAAATACAAAAGTAAAAATTGCGGAATTGTTGAAATATAGAAAGCAACGAAAAAGAATGTTCGTCGGCCAGAATATTTCATCCACTGTGAGCGGAGGATTTTTTGTGCAGTTTATTTAACTTTTTGTAAATTTTTTTTACTGTTTGTGTTTGTATTTATTTTTATTTTTATAGAATACTGAATTCCTTTGTTTTATAATATTTTTAAATATCGAAGTTTATTAAAAACATCAAAATGTGACAGATTTTGTTTTGTATTATTGAAAAAAAGTATTGTTATTAAAATTCGAAATTTGTACCTTTGTGTTTAGTTTCTATAGATTTTAATTATACAATTTTATTCAGAATCAAATTTCTACACTTTTTTTTTAAAACCTTTGCTTATTTATTACCCATTTAGCAACGTTATTTTACATCAAACATAAAGTATATATTTGTGCCAGCCTCCGTGGCGCGAATGGTAGCGTCTCCGCCTTTCATCCGGAGGTCCCCGGGTTCGAATCCCGATCAGGCATGACATTTTCATACACGCTACAAATCATTCATCTTATCCTCTGATGTAATACCTAACAGTGGTTCCGGAGGTTAAAAAATATATATATATTTATGGACCCCAATCTTTTGTTTTTTACCAAAAACCTTTCAAAACTACTAAAAATACAGATCTGGAGTTTATTTTTATCTAATTTTTCAATTTTTCATGTTAGATTTCATATCAACCCACTAAATTTACTTTACCCGGTTAATTTTGGTCAAAACAATTACAATTTAACTTAATTTTACCCAAGGCACCGAAGTTAGAAAGGACTAAACCTTTCACCAGCCGATACTAGCTAACAAAGAATTTCCGTATCTATGTTTATACAATCATTCTTTATTTTAACCAGTAAAACAAATTCTGAAAAAAACATTCTTGGCGAATCTTCTGTACAGTTATAAAAAAATAATACAACAAATTATTTATTTTTTTTTATCAATTTTGTACTAATATATAATACTATTCTGATTAAAGTTTTACTTTACCTTTGATCCTTTGTGAAAAAGCAATGTAAATTATTATTATTTTTTTTTTTAACCCTGGATAACAATTTTACCATTTCTGTCGTAATCTGTATAATCATTTGATATAGATAAAGGATTTATTTATTTTATTTAATAACTGACGTCTGATCAAAAGTTTAATCTAATCTTTCAATCAAGATGATACGTAAGAATAGTGTTTCTTTATCAATTAAATATACATTGCAAACATAAAATAATGATTAAACCTTAAAGTGTTTTGTTTAATAAAATTTTCTATTTCTCGCGATAATTAACAAAATAATTATAAACATTTCACAATAATAACATTATTATAACTTATAATTTTATTTCATATTTGTATTAAAAATTACGTCATATTATTTTGTAATATTACTATCACATATTATATTACCAAAGTTTAATTACTTGATAATGCAATACAATTTTAGGTTAAATAATTCGCTGTAACTTTAATTTAAGTTACATACTGAAGTAAGGTGAATTTTATGTTCAGATTTCGAGCCTGAATGGTTAATTATTTTTAATTAAATATACCTTCGAAAAGTTCATTCCAATATTTCAGAAAAAAAATTAAAAAAAAAAAAAATAAAAATTTACGCTTAATTTTACATATATACATGAACAAATGTAGAAACTTTTATACTAATAATTAAACAATCTATAACTAATTATGAAAATAATTTTTATTATGTAAGAATAATAAACAATATGTATGAATACTAATGGATAAATTCTATACAAAAGCAACTTCAGAAATAGACCATAAATACTTTTGTATTTTTTTTTTCACTTTTTTTCTTTTTACATATTAAAAAGTAGTACTAAATCACTCATAGATATATAGGCTGATTTAAGAAGGAAAGGGAAATAAATTTGAAACTAATTCTAGTACTTTCTATTTAAAAAAAAAGAAGATAAATGTTCATATAAATATATGTCCAAAGAAGCTTTCTTATAGAGTTACAGCTAGCGAAAAATTTCGCCCGGATTTCAGTTCCCCTATGAAATGAGATCATACTGAAATTTTTAGGGTTATATAAAAGAGTAATCTGTTTCTTAAGGTTTTTGACCTGAAAAATCAAATAAAACAAATTGCAGAACTGTTTCTCTCGTAGATTTCATGATATACAACGAAACACAGAAACTTTCATGGTAAAACATATTTTAAAGTACAATAACTATGTCAAATGACTAATAAATGCATCAGAAATTTTCCGAAATAAAAGCCATTACAGCAATGCTTCTGAAGTTAGCTACCGTGCTAACTTCAGAAGCATTGTTATAATGCGTTATAATTATATTAACACAGGTTAAAAATTGCCTACGATTCAATTTAATTCTTCTAATACAGATAAACTACATTTATTTATTATTATTTTATATATATTTATATATAAAACATAGTTAACTAGAGTTACCTGGACGACGAAAAATTCATAACTTATTTTTTTTCCATGGAAACAGAAATATAACAATAAAGTAAAAGAATTATTATATTTTTTCATTCAAAACTTCACTCTCCTTGAGGGCAAAGAAATAATGAATATTTTTAACAACTTAACCTTCAAGGGAGCTATATCCTCGGTCGTTGGTTTAAAACCTTCCTGAGATAACACGAATGTATCCTGCAAATTTGAAAGTAATCGGTCGGTTTCTTTTCGCGTAATACGACAACAAGCAAACAGAGAAACTTTATTTATATATAAATATATACACACACACATATTTTCGAGAAATGGTCATCCGTTAGATCATGTTCCATGTATCAGGTAAATTCTTTTTAGTGTACCTGATACATGGAAACTTATCCTTCAACCTACTAACAAATACCCTGTTTGAATTTTGAAAATCAGACGATTTTTGCAGAGATTTTTTAAGAGCACCCAATTGCATCTCCAAAAACAGCGCCCGAGGAACACCAGCATCCCATTTATTACCAGTTGATGATGAAGATGATTAAGTGAGGTATGCAAGCACATTATGCGAGCATAATGTGCTCGCATACCTCACCACTCTAGTCTCACACGCTGTCCCCACGAGAAGCCCATTGTTAAATAGAACTTTTCTAAATTTATTTAATATTATTATTGAACTCGTAATATTACTCATTCGAATGATTTGAATCATTCAGTTCAAATCCAGCTCACACAACGATAAAAGACAAACAGTTAACAATTCATTAATACAATTCGGTAAATATCCAATGTTACATTTATACAAATATGTGTATATATATATTTTCCGAGATGAAGTATATTTCATTTCAGAAAATATATATATATATATTTCATCTAAAAACCTTCTCAGTTATGCCAAGAAACTTGGGTAAAAATTTCGATGCGATTACGAAATAACGAATTTTTCGACATAACTTATGATATTTATTGTAGCTTCATTTTAGTAATAAAGCAGCAGATAGAGCTAGTTTTTTCTAGCCATAACCAGAAAATAAAGCGTTTGCCAATCAATATTTACGTGAACAATTTTCCTATTTTTATCGTATGGCTGCTAAAGTGAAAGCTTTCACCGTATGTCTGACATTATTTCTGATTCTTTATACGACATTATTGATTATTCATTACGACAATTCTTTATAAAACACACACACACACTCACGCACGCACGCGCGCACAATGAGGCACTTGCCTCCGGTTACTTAACTAAAAAACATAAAATAAAAGTAAACAAACATTTTTTTTTAAATGAGAAATGATGTACCGTCACTTTCTAGTGGTGTTTGTCGGGTAACGCTAAAAACCGAGCAAAATTACATTTTTACCTCTACTTCGTACGGTAACTAGTTATAACTAATATTTTTAAGATGGAGGCCGACTGTTTTGAAAGTCACATTCTTAATCACTTAAAGTTTCCAGTCCTATACTGAAAAAAAGTTTGCTCTGAAGAAATAATAATACATTGATATTTTTGAACAGGCTTTGATTTTCATTTATCATTATTCCTACAAGCACGAGTATAATGAACACAGCGGATCCAAGTGACAGAGCCATCTGGCTAGACAGATTATAAAATTTAAAGGTGGCTCTAAATTAGATTATAAAGTTATTTTATTTATAAAATTCAGTCCTCTATAATATTACCGTAGTTAAGAGGAATCATTTGATTTTATAAAAATTTAAAAAAATCTTTATAGCGGTTCTAAATTACAAGGAAGAAAACTAAAGATAAATTCAAATAGAAAGAAAACAAGATTATAAAATAAAATTTTAATCCAAAAATAAAATATAAAAAAAATTTAATTTAATAAAAAAAAAATATATATAAAAAATTAAATTAAATTTAATTTAATTTTTTTTAATTTTAATAAATTTTTTTATTGTTTTAATAAACAATACACATAATCAGGGGATCTTGTGTAACAGTATTTATTCAACCTTGACAATTGTTTTTAAACAATGTTTTCTTAATTTTCGGTAAAATTAGATCCCAGACCGCAGTAAACTGGTTATTTTTTTATTTTCTTATTACAAGAAAGCTTCCGTTGTTTTACTTATTTAATATTTTTCATCCTATAAAATATGCTAATTTATAATAACAACTAAGAAAAAAATAATTAAAGTAAATTTTTAATTTTATTAATAATAAGGTATTATTTTTATTATTATTTTATCGCAGACCGCGACATGGAGCATGCCCAACTGAGGCTGTGGCGAGCCATGCACAGAGTCAGTGCCTGGCTGGACGACCATGGGTTGTCTCTAGCCCTCAGCAAAACGGAGATCGTGGTTCTGAAGAAGAAGCGTATCGACACCCTCCTCTATTTGCGGGTCGGGGATAGGTTGTCGAGACCAAGCCGGCCGCAAAGTACCTCGGTATGATGATTGAGAGGAAACTCAGCTTTGCTGAGCAGCTTCTTAGTGCCACCAACAAAGCTGGGAGAACCATACTACTCTCAGCTCAAGGCGAATGTCAGTGGACCGAAGGCCAGCAGACGGCGATTGCTGATATCCACGGTGCATTCCGTCCTGTTATACGGGGCGGAAGTGTTGGCCCAGGCATTACGAATCGAAAGATACCGGAAGCGATTAGCCCAGGTGCAACGCACCGCAGCTTTGCGAGTCGCTTCCGCGTATCGGACAGTTTCCGAGCCTACAGTACCGGTGATCGCCGGCGTCATACCCACTGCTCTTTTAGCAGGCGGCCTAGAGGAGGCGACGGGCAGAAGAAGACCGGGAGACCATCGCCAAGGAGGAACGGAATCGACCGTTTCTCGCATGGCAAGAGAACTGGGACCTTAAAAACAATAAATTAATTAATTAACGAAACGTGGCGACGAATAGGGCAAGGGAGGCAGCCTGTTTGCAAAGGATGCTTTCTTTGGTCCAGGACACAAGCAAGACTGTACTGGATCGGGGTACTTCCCCCGATGAAGTACTTCTCGATGAAGCATTCGGGACCCTCTTAGATTTGAGAGGTCGCGTGAGGGTATGGGAGGGGCACTCGCGCATTTTTTAATGCGCATGCCGCCCCTTTAAGCCAGGTACAGGGCGGGAAGGGCAGTCTCTTGGAGGAGGAATGTGTTGGCTTCCCACAAGCGGGGAGTCGCCGAGCTCTAAGGATGCCAAGAGGACCCCAAAGGGAGACTTCACTGCAGGAGCCTCCCTCCTGCAACGGGAAGAGTAGCAGGCAGGGGTAATCTACTGCCACGACACCCAGGGCTGGGTGATTTTATACTGAGGGGCGATTCCGGCCGCCCCTGGCCTCCCAGGGCCCTCGGAAGGGGAAGGTATTTTAGTGGGTGAGAGCCCCACACTGTCATCTGTGTGGGGAGATGTCGGCTGGTAGAGCTTTTTCCTCCTCCTACGCAAAACTGAAAAAAAAGACCTGGGACAACGAAACTAGAGAACGATGGACCGCAAGGCTTATTCCTCAGGTCAGACCGTGGACGGAGCTGCGGCATGGAGAGGTGGAGTACTAAATAACCCAGTTTTTACTTTCACGGGTACTTTCGCGCTTATCTCCATGTCATAGGGAAAACGCCATCCCCCGACTGCCTCTACTGCCCCGGTGTAACTTTTTCAAATGTGCTCGGTGGGCGGCAGATCGAGAGACACTAGAAGCGGATCTCAGAGCACTGAACCCCCAAAAAGTGGTTACGATGATGCTCCGTAACCTGTACAGCTGAGAGAGTGTGTCCCGATTCGTCAGCAACATTCTCAGGACGAAGAAAGATGACTTGAATAGTCCTGGAAATTAAGTAGCAGCCTTCTCAGGCTAGTACAGAAGGACTCGGCCTGAAGTAATATGATAAACGGTTCCTGGTCGAGTCCGGTAGAATGGGGGTGGTTTTAGTCGGTAGTCTGCTGATGGTGATTGGAAATACCATCAGTGGGAGCTCGATACTGCGTGCGTAAATGCATTTCTACCTACCTATGCATTTTGGGACCTACCTCCCAAAAAAAAAAAAAAATTATTATAGAAGAATTTTAAGAAATCGAAAAGTCACTGAAGATTAGATTATTATCTAATCTTTAAAAACTATAAAAAAAACAGAATTATGGAAATTTCAGTGAACGAGATATCTAGGACGATGGACAGTAAGTAACCTCTGCCTTGCGCCAGCCCCCGTGGCGCGAGCGGTAGCGTCTCGTCCTTTCATCCGGAGGTCCCGAGTTCGAATCCCGGTCAGGCACGGCATTTTCACAATCTAAAAATCATCCACCTCATCCTCTGAAGCAATACCTAACGGTGGTCCCGAAGGTAAAAAAAAAACCCTCTGCCTTGCGCCTCTACAAACCAGAACTGTATTCCTATCCATCTTAACATATGACGTTAGGCTGTGTCAGAATTATATTATTGGTCTCACACAGACATAGAGATCTATGATTGGCCTCTCATAGAGTTTCTCGCGGTGATGTGGGCGGAATACCCGCTGGTTCACCGAACTCGAAACCTGTGAGGAACCGAAGGTGGGACAAACTCCGCTCAATTAGGACAACAAGCCCAACGGAAGCAGGGAGGATTGATTCACACTTATCTCGAGTAGGCAAGCTGAATACGTGATGTATTTTAGATTGACAATTGGGAATATCCGTGAATGAATAAATATAAATTTAATTTACTGTTCGCAGATTAAACAGCAGAAGAATAGCCTGTACTCTAAAAAAGACTGTTAAAGACTACAATCATTCCGCAGTATTTTTTAAAGGAATTTTAAATATAATAAAAACATACCGTCAATTTCGGTAATAGCAAGGGTCAAGTAGTCTCTACACTAACAGGTATATCAATCTATTTCTTAAAATGTACGAGGAATATTCTTGTAATAAAAACTTTGCAAAATTACTTACGTTGAGAATATATAGTCTATTTTTATCGTTTTAATAAGAGTAAACAACTACGTAGGAAATTCACTAGGTTTGATAGTAACTGTAGAGAGTTTCATCGGATTCAATGTAGGCAGATGATAGCGGTGATACGATCTAGCTAAGCGGATTGAACACAACTTTATAAAGTCCTATTGGTGAAATTGATTTTTCACTTGTTTTCCATACTACAACTGCTACAGGTAAACTGATATTCAAAACGTACATAGTTATATAATTTTATAAACCAGATTAAAAAAGCGTTATACAAGAAAGAAGAATTTTTACAATTAAAACTACCAAGAATTCGGCCATCTGACAGACATTATATAACCGCGTCATAAGCTTTATAAATTCTACATTCTACTTTTACATAAAAGTAAATCGACCTACGTGATGTATTGCATCATACAAGTATAAGATTAGCTATATTTACGCTGATAAATTGTGGCGTAAATAGTAATCTACTTTTTATTTGTTTTTTATGATAATATTTATTTGATTAAAGCTGCAAGTAATGTTTATATATAAAGGATAAAGTAAACATATAACTTAATACAAAAACAATAATAATAATAATTTATCAAAACATTTTAATATATATATATATATATATGTATATATTTATATCTGTGTATTATGTTACATAAATTATTTTTAAAATGAAAGCATTAATTATTATTTTATTATTTACTATCACATACAGCTCACGATAATAACCTTGACTGTATTACGAATAGGAATTTCATTCTTTTACTCATATAAACACAACCTATCAACCCTCACTATTATATAGATCTAAATTATTTAATTAAAACTCGAAGCTAAATTAAATTAAATTTAATTAAGAGATTAGGAAGATAAGAATCCACTATTTCAACAGTTTCAACACTCTTAATAACTATATATTAATAGAGATATTAACGTAAGGGAAAGAAAAAATTAAATAAAACTATCACGGAAGAGAAAGAGAAAAATTATTAATATGATTTTTTACCCGAATTAATGGATGCCGATATTGTAGTCATCATACTATCATACTGAACCGAGATAGAAGCATGATTAAAACATTTTCAAAGAACGATAAATTGTGGTAACCTCCCTATTTTCAGTATTACCTTAACTTTTTCAGTTTTATTAATACTCAACAGAATAATCGATTTCATATTGACCTTAAAACATACGACTGTAAAATTTATTTTTTCAAGTTTATTTTAAATAACTTTTGATAAGGTAATATGTTTCCAGTACATGCTAAACCTGTGGTTTTCAATACCTCGGTCAATATATATCGTACAACAGCGAGGGAGGAATCAAATTGAAATTAAATTAATAAATTATAAAACATGTTAAAAGCAATATATTAGTAGAAAACTTTGTTTTCTAATAATGAGGATAAATATCGTTAAAATTAATCTTTCAAAAGGAGTGTAGTTTGGAGATAACAGAATTTTGTATAGAGAAAAAAAAACAATTTTTATCATATAGCAACCATATAAGAATAAAATTATAAGAAATAATATGTGATTTTTTTTTTTTAACTTTTTTTTTAATATTTTTATTTTACAAAACTTATTTTTATAATTCCAAAAAAAAATCCGTTTTCCCTTCTCACTAAAACCACAATTAATTTTCCGGTACCATCGATCGTGTTTGTACTCATGGATCCCAAAAAATATAGATTAGAATGAATAATATTAATCAACTAAGTTGTTTTTCTTAAAACATTTAGTATTTTTAATGGATATCGAAAAGAATTTCAGTGGTGTATTTTTACACTTGACCCACTCAGCAGATAAAATCTAAAAACTAGCTTCCAATTACGTAAACAAAATTAAGCTTGCCGGAGGTCGTTCAATAACAATTAAAGAGACAAATGGCAATATCGGAAAAACTATTTAATAGAAGAAACTGAAACTTCCTGTCAATCATATTGGCCCCACCAATACAGAAAATATCACCTGTTTGAAAAAAAAATTTCCTTCGTTATAAACTCTTTTGTCTATTTCAAAACGTGGACTATGCTTGAAACTTGTACCGCAGAAAAACACAGTGCTGTGATAAGATTTTTATATTTCAAATGTGTAAAAACCTGTTAAAATTCATTTGGCAGATGTTATAAAAAAAGTACAATAAAATTATAAAAAGTGAAGTGTAAAAAATGGAACACATTTTTTTAAGTGGATTGAACAGTTTAAATTTGCCAGTAAAAGGGTCGCCGATTTTTATGGTAACGGTAGACCAGTTGAAGTACTGAATATCTCTTTGCAAAATTACCTTAATAATTTTATCAGCAAGAACAGATGCATAAATATTTAGGAAATGGCTGAAAATTTTAGTGCGAGTATTGCCACTGCCCATTCCATTATTCATGATAAGCTGAATTACCGCAAAATGTATTCAAAGTGGGTTCCGATTCGCCAACTCAAAATCAAAAAGACATCCGAGTTTCTGTATTTAAACGACTGTATTTAAAGACTTTATTCTGTATTTAAACGACGGTTTTTAGAGAAAAGTAACGTTTTTTCGCCGAATAACATATAATGATACTTAGGTTCAACTATTTGATCCGGAACGTAAGTGTGGAATGGAAACATCTGAGTTCATTCGCCAGGAAAAATCAAAACCTAGGCGTCAGCCGGTAATGTGTTCCTAACAGTGTTTTGGTAATATAAAGGCCCAATTTATTGAAATGAATTGGAAGAACCACGTACAATCAACACTGAGTACATTTGTGATATGCAAGAAATGAAACCCGCAATAAACAGAAAGTATTCTGGTTCCTTCTCAAAAAACGTAATTCTTCTGCAAGATAACGCCCGTCCTTATACCGCTCCAAAGACACGGAAAACTACTCAAAATTTTAGACGGGAGGTGTTTCCATAGCTACCTTATAGTCCCGATCTCGCATCACTATGTTTGGTTTTGTTCCTTTCAAACAGTTTTAGTGACACTGAATTCGGGAAATGAATGGGTCAAGGATGGCTCAGACACCTATCTGAGCAATTTTTGACTACTGGAATAAGAAAGCTCACAAATAATTACGTTAAAAAGTAGCATTAATATTATATCAATCAATAAATAATCATTCTTAAAGTCATTTGTCTCACTAATTGTTGAACGACCCTCTTACATTTACGTTTATAAAAAAATAACTAAGAAAGAGACAATATTTTATTACCCACATCCTCTGGATTCTGCGAGAAAATAGCCTACGCATTCTAAATACAACTTTACTATGAAGTATTTTCAAAATATAGCATTCAACTCCTTCATAAAGTTCAGTTCAATTTAAAAACCTTTAGTTTCTATTGTAATGTGTAAAATAAATTCAGTTTTTTTAATTTCATTATTTTGAAATCCGCGCCAAATTAAAATGAATAACCAACCATTAACTTCGTATCAATAAATAATTCGGTCCCACTATCAAAATGTAAAAATTTAGATAATAGAAAAGCATTATTTTTTTATTCGTTGCGCGTTTATAAATTGTACAAAAATAAACAAAAAACCGCCACTGATGAAAAATTCCAAACGCAAAGGCGAGAAATCATCAAACCGTCATTATAAAAATTAAAAAAAGAAATGTAGAGATATATAGATTACAATACATATCGTGAGCTTCACGTGTAAACAGTATGAGAGTAAATTCATTAATATCATTCAGTAACTTTCATAAAACCTTACGTGAAATACTTTGAATTTCAGAATGCTTATTAGGCTAAAAAATACAATAATAAGTAATGATGACGATAAACAAACAAAAACTGTATGCAGATCATAGGACAATATAATATTTTATAAATAAAATCTTTTAGATAAGTTAAATGACACAAATTTATTATGCCCCACTAAATGAGATTTCTCTACAAAATAAACAAGTACCATTTAAATTGTTCATTTAGTCTAAGTAAGACTTGAATATTTATGCTATCAGCCTACTAAAAGGATTATGTTTTTCATTCCGTAGGTGTTTTAAGTCTACCTATTTAACCGCTGAGCCGAATGTAAACAAACAAAAAAAAATTTTTGCTGAGAAAGCTTTCAATGCAAATATTTTTTGTAAAACAAAATGATTAACACAGCGACCAATAATACAATTTTTCTAGATAATTCTTTTTTTACGCAATTAAATATCTACAATTAGTTCCTTTGGAACAATGAAAATTATGTGTTGAATGTCTGTAAATGACTTAAAGGCGAGAAGCCCAACAACACATAACACTTCTATATTCCAGTTTATTCTGGCTGAATCTCTGTAACAGTTGCCAGTGGATGATAATGAAATGAATATTTTGTATCGTGTAAAATAATACCATGCTTGAACGGGACTCGAGCCCAGGATCTCCGGATGGAAAACAGATACGCCACCACTCGTTTATAGAGATCGGCTTCTAGATAATACGGTTATAAAATTTTGTCCACAAACCGGAAATTTATCCTTTTTTTAGTTTCATACGTCTAGTGTCAATCTCAATAATTTAAACAATATTTAATTTTTTGAATTTTTTTTTTGTTGTTTGTAAATCCCTCTAACCATTTTTGATCTAGTGGAATATAATAATTGTTCGTTTTTATAAATATAAACTGGAAGCTAGCGCATGCAAATATGGAATTATAAAGCGTTTGAAAACTTCCATGACCAGGATTCGAACCCAAGATCCTCCGAAAAAATATTCAAAATATAAAAATCCTCCGAAAAATATTCAAATATTCATCTTCAAAAATATTAAACGTAAATAATTTTTAGTTAAACCATTAGGTAAAGCTAGAATGCCAAACTATCCTTGTTTTCTCAAGTACTATGAAAGTAAAATAATGTAATGAACTGCCATTCTTATTTTCTTCAGCTGAATTTATCCAAGGTAATTTTAACAATTCAAACACCTTTGTGTCTTTTTTTTAAATGAAAAATGGTACCCGCAATGAGGGGGTTTTCAGCAGTCTTTTTTTTTTTTTTAAATTGTAACACATACAAGTTCATTATAGCAAAAGACGAAAAACCAATACCGATTATTCCTAGAAAAAATTTTTTAAAATTCAATATTAATTGTATTTTAAAAAATTCAATGTTAATTATAAATTCCCTCTTCCTAATGTTCACTATTTTCCATTTTTCAGACTTATGTAAAATTTTGTAATGTCTTATAAATAAAAACATAGATTATAATATCAGAATTAAATACTATTTAAAACCCATTTAGCATATTAAAATGAAATTAATATCAAATAAAAATCGTAATAAATTTTTGTACAATTCCTTCCAAGTACATTACTAAGTATTATTACAATTATCTTTCAAGTTATGGTATTCTTTGTGACTTTTATCAGAAAATGAAAAAAGGGAAAATACATAAGCGTTTAAATTTGAAATAGGAAAACGAATTCCTCATAATTATGTTATAAATTTACTTCTCATTTTCAAGGGCTGTTAAACGTTTTTAAGTACGTCATTCAATTTATTTCAATATTGCAAATACAAATAACTATTATCACATTAATTTCAATAGTTAGATATTTAAAATAATTTTTTTTAATTTTTAAAGAAAAAAAAATTCCCATTTTTTTACCCGCCTCAATTTGAAAAGTATTTCTGTTTTTTTTTACCATGTAATATACATGCAGATCTGTTACAATTTTCCTAAAAAAATTTCAGTTTGTTGAATATAACTCGAAATAAACCTGTTTCTTTTATACAAAAAAAGAAAACAAGAGCAAGCGATGAAGCAATTATAACAAAAAAAAATATTTTATTCTAACACTTAAACTATAAACTTGAAACAATTTAAAATTAATTTCTAATCAGCTTTCAATAAAACTAACAAAGATGCATTAAGTAAAATTATTTACCAGAAAAAGTCTACTTAAAATTATTAACTTTCGATAAACCACAAAAAAAAAGAAGTTTGTAAGTGTTTTCAAAAAAATATATCTTAGACAATAAAAACATAAACTAGTTTCTTAAAAAACGAAAAGAAAAAGACACGTATAGAAAAAAGATATGAGAAAATTTCGTACTTCCCGAGATGTACGTGATGATGTAAAACGGAGACTTCAACGAGTGGTTAGAAAAGAACGCGCTAATTCTGGAACACCAGTTCGCATTCGGTGACTTTAATGTTCTGAATACACGCAGTTTTATACAGACAACTTGCAATTATCTGGTGTGCACGTGAGAATCTGAAGAAAATAAAATTAAAGAACAAAAGAAACAAAAGTCGTATGAAATATTTATAAAAATCACTCTTTATACAATAACCCATAAACTTTATACAAAAATAATTCAAAATATTACATTTTGTTATTCGCCGCACTGAAATTGAATAGTTATATAAAACTTTCAACAAATACATAAAAATATTAGTGTCATTTAATAATGTTGAAAGCCATTTAATAATACACAAGTCTTTAAGTTGTTAGGTGAATCTTATTTTCTCGGCCTATACAGTAGCATTGTCCTTTTTCCGTTACGATTAACGTAACGGAATATTCCAAATAGATCAGGCTAGGTTGTGTGACCAATTAAATAATGTTGAACAAAAGACAAAAATTTCAAACTGACAGCGAATAAAATTTAAACAAGTGCGGACAGGAAGGTGGAAGTTTTGTCAACCTTCTTTCCACCTGGAAACTTTAGCGCTACCCAAGCAAACACTATCATAGTTTATTTTCAGTTCAAATCTCTCTGAAATCGTTCAAAACCACAGGATTTCATATTTATTCTGGTTAAATTAACAATACTCAAGCGTAATATAGGAAGCATAATATAGAACATAAAGAAAAGAGAAGTAATTAGAATTTTTAGTGCATTACAACTAATACAAAACAAAGTTACCAAACGGAAAGCTTCCAAAAACATTGCCTATTGGACAGAGTATCCACTACAGCGGAGAACATTTTCAGAAAATTATTTAATGGATTGCAAGTCGATTTCATTGTTTATGTTTTTATTTTTTAATATCTGATTTTTGTGTTTTGTAATAATGAAAACCTTTTTATCGTTTAATACCTAGTTAACACTGTCACATTTTACTATATTCTGCTTTTAATAAATTACGAAACTTTTACATATGTACATTATTTAGTTTCTGTGGACTTACTCATATCAATTTATTTAGAATCAAATTCTCTATAAGTCTGTATAAAACTTTTAATTGTTAATCACTCATTTAACAAATTAATCTACACCGAACATAAAATAGTGTGTTTTCAACCTTAATATTTTATTTTTACCCCAGATTTCTCGAAAACTATTAAAAATATAGTTCTGGTTCTATTTTTTTTCAGGTCAGATTTCATATAAAATCACTAAATTTATCTTTTAATTTGGGTCTTACAAATTATAGTTAGGCTTAATTTCACCGACGGCGCAGAAACCAGGGGAAATCTTTCATCAGTCGACACTCGCAAACTAAGCGTTTCTGAGCCTATATTTATATGAAATTTTTTCTTTATTTTTACCAATAGAACATGTCGTGGAAGTCTTTTACATTCTTTGCGGACAGCCTACATTTTGTGGACTATTGCTTATGATTATCATATTAGAACTTTAAATACAAAATTTGAATCCATTAATCAAAATTATTTGAAATAAACCAAGCCGATATTCTACTAAAACATTATATAAAGAGTTCAGGGTTCGTTTTACCCTAATTCATTATTATTACTGTTATTTACCTATAAAGAATATTACATTCTTGATTTTTTGATTTGCACAAGTTTTCGACTTAAAAGACAAAAAATAGCTATTTTTATATTACTTAATATAGAACAACAAATTAAAAAAATTTTAGATCTATCGTAACTTTTAAAATATATTTACTATTATTTTCAATAATTTTGCATGTCTTAATGGACTGATGTGGTCTTGAATTTTCTGGTTTTTTTGTAATTTATTTAATGATTATTATTTTACTGATATATTGGTCTTTTTTTTTTTTTTTGATACGGTTTTATTGAGATTGTATAAAGAAGTTTATTTATATTTTTGAATCAGATTTGTTATACGATTTTCGCTATCCAGTACAAGCTTTTTGGTGTGTGGAACTTACATTATTTATATTGTCATTCGTTAAACCTTTTTTTTTTTTTATTATCTAGCATTAATAAATGAATAAATAAAAATATCCTGCTCACCAATGCATTAGACGGTGCTGGTGCCTCAAAACGTTGCACTGAAAGAACTTTAAGCCCATTACTTGTTCCATCTTGATCCTGGTCTTCCGCCATTCTGAAAAGTAGAAAATACATAATAATCAATATTAATAATACCTTATTAGATATATATCTTTTGGAAAGGTATATAAGTGGCTCAAACATAATGATTGTTCGTCAAATCATTCATCATATCTGAAAATTCAACTATTATCTACATTTATAAAACTTTCATGTTTGACTATTTAGGAAAAGTGGGGAAAGAAGTGGTTTTTCGTTGCCTTTTTTGCTATACCAAATATACGATCTCCAAATCAACACGCCAAGCCCACTAAAAATCGGGTGATACTCAGCCTCTTTTCACTACTGGGACTTACCGTAGAGTGCACACTAATCTCAGAGAAAATACTTTGATTAATGTATCTTGTACTAATAGGTGTTTTACTTGCGTCATAATCACGAGAAAATTTATGTTAACACATTATTTTACAACCGTCAAATAATGTATTATATATTCTAAAAAAAAACAGTGCTGATTGATTCTTATAACTATATAATATTCGTTAAATTATTTATTTACTTTTACAACAACATGTGGCTCTATAACAACATCTGCCGATGGATGGATGATATGGAATTTTGTATAGTGTTAAAAATGCCACGCTTAACCAGGACTCGAACCCGGGAGGTTGGCATAATAATAACAATAATATTATGTAAAAAATTACTTTAGATTTTTAAACACGATTACTTTTCAAAGACCAATTTGCTATTAAAAATGTTCTATACTTTTAATTACCCTAAGCTTTTTTCTCTCTCCAAGATTCACTTAAGTATACCAGGTGTCTTATTCTTCCTAAGAATTATTCTTAATCTTATTAAAAAAATAAAAAATAAAAAGTGTCTGTCTTATGAAAGTGAGATACGATCCTTCAATTCTTCAATAAAGTCGAGAGTTACACAATTGCATTGCGTTGCACAGCACATAGCTTCACATATTTTGTGGTGTCTGTATCACCATTTTATATTAATTTATATATTAATTTTTTTTCATTTCGCTTAAGTAGTTATGTGGTGTAAGTGAGAACGTGTCGGATCCGTAACCATGCACATGTTGGTTTGAATCCGACTTCGTATACAAATATTTTTTTAACTTTATTTTTAAATTTAAATATATTGATTTATTAATAATTACTAACTTCTGTAAAAATTTTGAATTAAAATTAAAAGTTCAAAACATTTTACAGAAGTTAATAATTATTAATAAATCAATATATTTAAATTAAAATAAAGTTTAAAAAAAATGAGATAAAGTCTTATTCAAATGGATCTGTACCCTTGTAAGACCCAAATGTTTCATTAATTAAAATTTTATTTGGCAATAATTCTGGAACCAATGAAAATAATTACCACTTATGATTTATGTTGAAACCTATTGGGCTTATTACAATAGTTAAGAAAAAGTCGAAAATCCAAATTTTTGAGGATTTTGAGCTTTTTTTCGGGCACATTTGATAAAATCGATTGCAATCAAAAGGAGAGGTGCACAACTAGATCTTACAACAGTCCTTAATCCAAAATTGCAGCTTTCTATGGCTAAACATTTTTGAGTTATGCGAGGTGATTCGAACGTACAGACGTCACCCCGAAACTAGTCAAAATGAATTCAGGGATGGTCAAAAAGGATATTTCGGTTGAAATCAGAAAACAATATTCCTATTAATGAATTTTGGGGCTCTCTTTCTCTATAATCTCTTTCTACAATAATAGATTATAAAATATTTTAAATATTGAATATTTTACAGATTAGGTAAGATGATTAGTATGTAGATCTGAATTCAGAGATCTTTTCTTGTTACCATGGTAACAGAAATATAAGGAAGAAGTAAAAGGATTAATTTTTTTTTTTAATAATGTCTTTAATATACTCACCCCCATTAGAAAATTCGTTATAATTCTACTCGTTACTGGAGATAATGACTAAGTATATAAGGTATAAATCTCTAAAGTTTTATTAATATCCGTTCTGTAGTTTTGCGTGATGCGCGCACAGGGACAACCCGAGTTATCATTTAATTATATGTATAGACTATTTTTTTCTTAATATATACATATATGTATTTTAAGGTCAGTGTTTCAAATACGAACATTATTTTTATAGTTCATCTTATAACATACACAAAATCGTTTCTAGTAGATTGTCACACATTATTATTACTGTTTCATCATCTTTTTTCCAAACTGAACGTTCTTAATATTAAATAAGTGACAGTAATTTAACTCGCAAAGTATTTTACTCAAATGAAAACACTTATCTAAAAAAAAAAAAAAAAAAACACGGAAAAAAAAGAAGAATAAGAAATTTTTTAATGCATCTTTTAGAAACGTATTTTCGAATACCAACCAGCAACTCTTTTGTTTGTTTTTTTTTTAAGTTACTTTATTTTGTTTCTGTTTTAGTTGTTGTTTGTCTTTACAGTTGTATTGTATGGCGGGATCTTTGCTTTTATCAACTTGCTATAAAGCTAATCACAATATAAATTAGTTGTTCATTACCTCCCTGCTTGTCGGAAATAACATTGTAAGACATTATTTCTGAAATAAATGGCAATTTACTTTTTACAGCGTTTTACTCTTTTAAAGCACGACGACAATTTTATTCTTCTGTCACTTCTTGCATTTCATCGGCCGTACACTGCTCTTGTAAGCCTTCAAAGAAGTTAAATCTGGATTGAATTGGTCGGTGATTATTTATTTCCTTGTAATGAACGGAACGTTAACGGAATAGCTAGATTCTCTTGAAAGAATTAATATTTTAATTTAAAATATTTGGTTTATATTTTATTATGAGTATATATTCTCACAATATTAATCATTTTCATAATTTTATATTACAAATAGAATACAAATGAAGACATTAAAGGGTTATATTACGTAAAGGGTAAACCCAGCTAATACATTTTTATTTTTTATCTATTCGTTAATACACATATGTCTACTTTAATTGTGACTACTAAATGATGTCAGATAACCATAATGTTATAGACGACTTATCATGAATCGTATAAAATTTCCAGCAATTGCAGTGCTATTTAGCTGTTTTTAAGAATATCATGTCCTATGCCAGACTTATTTAGTAAAATTAGGAGTGAAATGGTTTAAAGTTGCCGTCTTCACTGAAATGAATTTACTTTTTCCTATCAGCATGTCAAGTTCATTGAAATGTATGTGATATTCAGCTCTAGAAGTGATACCTTCATTCCATTCAACACAGGGACTGGCCGTGTATTGAATGATTAATCATAGAAAAAGTAACTTCTGTATGCCTCTTTTATTAACGAACTTTAAATGCATCACAACCATAAGAAAGACTGTGGACGATAGCGTAGAGCAGCAAATTTATATACAGAATGATTCACGAAGAATGTAAAAAATTTTCTGGACATGTTCTACTGGTAAAAATAATGAAAAAATTTCATGTAAAAATAGGTTCACAAACGCTTCGTTAACGAGAGTCGGCTAGCGAAATATTTAGCCCTGATTTCTGAGTCTTCGGTAAAATTTAAATCAGACTGTAATTCTTGTGATTCTGATTAGTATTTTTCCTTACTTTATGAGACTTTATTCATACCATTTTACTCATTTTAAAATCTTTATGTATTTATTACCCTTTTAAGAAAGTTATTTAACGCCAAAAATAATAAATGTTTTTCGACCCAATCTTTTGTCTTTTACGACTCTTCGAAAATTATTAAAAATACAATTCTGGGACCTATCTTTAACATTTTTAGGTTAGAATTCGAACACTAAATTTGTTAGATTTCGTAAAATACTAAATTCAAAAAAATTCTGAAATTTATTTCAATTAAACAACGCAAATTAAAATGTATTTTTATTATATGTATATTGCGTTAAATACAAAAATTATTACGTTGAACTCTAATTTATTTCAGTGGAAAATAGAGTACCGTAGAATAAAATATACTATGCATTAAAAACTGATTGATGAATAAATCCGTTGAATTTTTATCTGGACGAAGAACGGGTATTTATCTTATACTATATTTTATTAAACAATTCTCCGGGGGGGTGAAGGAAGGATTCAGAAGACATACACAAAGCGTGACCTGATCGGCTAATATATATCGTTTCATACTGTAAACCAGTTTATGTGTCCTCAGTCCCAGCCAGGAAGTAATATACTCTTATATATAAAACGCCAGAGAAAAATTATATTATTTGATAAGACAAACCAATCGATTTAAATAATAAAACAAAAAACAGTAAGTAAATAAACTTATAAAATATTATTAAAAATAAACTTAATTTTTTATTTAAAATATTTCGACTTAATTTTTTAACTTATTTTTTTTTTCATTCAAGAAACTTGTTTTTTTTTTTTACACAACTTCAAGAAATTTGATTTGAAATTAAAATCAAATAATTACGAGCTCGGTAATAACCCATAACTTGGGATCGACTTCAAAGAATTGAAATTTAAAGAAGTAATGATATTAGTTTCATTAATGAAATTTAAAAAATTATCCTAAAATAGTTTGTACAGACCATGAAATATTTTCATTACAACAATGTTCCACTTAAATTATCTGAAACAAACTTGCTACGGGATCACAAAAGTAATTTTCTTCGATAATACAAAAAAATCATCATAATTGTTCTATTTACTTTACTATAAGTGTTTAAATATATGAAAAATATATACAACTTGAACTGTGAACTCCCTTATCTTTTGAAGTTGTTATAAAATCGCCAAGTAGAATCAAAAATTGATATATGTATACCAACCATAATAAAACCAAATTTCTTAAAATTAGGCTTATTAACTTACTACCTAAGAGACAAACCTTTTTGATGAGTAAAATCATACTCATAATTTTATACGAGCGCGCGCCCACCCAAACACACACACACACACACACACACACACACACACACACACACACATATATATATATATACTTTCGGAAATGTAACATCATTTATAAATATAGAAGAGTTAAATAAAGATATCAAGTAGTAAAAAACAAGAAAATTTAATTTATGACAAACGAAGAGGGAAATAGCAGAAACTGGTTCAACAGGATTTCTTTTCTTTTTTTGTAATGTATTTATGTATGGTTTATAAATGCCCATTTTGTATAACTTTCTTAAGATAAGCGCAAGTAAATTTCCTACCTTTATCATCTTCATACATCCTTCTGTATCATTGTATATCATTTTATATCACTGTAAGGACCCTCCTGCAATCTCAGTTAATATGTCAATTTTTTTCTCCTTTTCTTTACATCTCTCCTTCAATCATTCTTTTTTGGAATATTTTTTTTTTTCTTGAATACATGCCAAATTCATGCAATTTCCTTCTATTTATTAATTTCATCAAATATTTTTCCCCTCCCTTCTTTTAATAATTTTTGATTCTCGCTAAACCATTCACTTCCTTACATTTCAAAGCGTAATAATTTTTTTCTTATCTTTTTTGAACAAAACTAAACTCTAAAAAAAAAAATTAATATAGCTCTTCCTCAACAATTAACAATTTTTTTAAACTTATTTCGAAACGTAGTTTGATTTTCCATTTTAAAATTTTATTTTTTGTTCCTTCTATAAAACGTAGATTAAGGTTACTAAGTAGTAAGTATTTAAGTAGGTGGGTTACTAAGTAATAAGTAAAGTTAGTAAGGTAGTAAGTATTTGTCCCAAAGTTCCTTTTCATCTATATATTACAAATGTAAAACCAAATCTTACACTGATTTGCTTATTTTTCTACGTAATAAAGAAGGATGTTTTTTTAATCTATTACATTTATATAAAAAAAGAATTATTTTAAATACAAGACTAATAAAAAAAAAAGTTGACAAGTTGTTATACGTTCCTGGCACTGGTTATTTACTTTTATATCATTGAAAAATAATAGTACATAAAAAGTTTAAAAAATTCCAAAAATCTGTATTTTTAAGTTTTGATAATCTTCCCACCAACTTTAATAATGCCTCCAAAGTAATTTTGTTTTTTTGGACCAATTGTACTAATACTATGCTTAGGAAAACATAAAAAAGTTGATTAAAAATTAAACAATAAAAAAAGATGGCTTTTCGATTTTTTGTAAGAGGCAAAATATTTAGGGAATTTAGGAGGAAAATATTTTTTTAAATCATAAGATAAACATGTAAGCGTGTATTAAACTTAATATAAATCGAGGTTATCTTTGCAAAATTTTTCCAACAAATTGCCCCGTATACTCGAGGCTCAATACCAGATTTCAACAAAATCTGTTTATCCAGTGAAAATTTAATAAGATTCAAACACCCCCAACACACGTGCATAAGTAGTACGAAAATTACTCTTTTTTTGTTTTTTGGGGTTCCTGAATGATGAAAAATCGAGAAATGCAAAAAAAAAAAAAATTCCCCATTTTTTGACTGATTACCATGATTTCCTTCTTGCAACTTAGCTCTTGAGCTATAATACCAGGAAAGTAAAATTTTTTATTAATAAAAAATTTATTTTTGATTATTTAGTATATCATTAATAAAAAAATTTTCTCAAAACTGAAAAATTTGTTCCTTATAACGAAATTTGCATTTTCTTATACTTATTTTTATCATAAATTATGACTAATTTTTAAAAATTGTCCAAAAAACAACCTTCTCAAATATCAAATTTGGATAAATTTAATATACAATGTATTGTTTTACGCTCTTTTACAATTGTAAAGATTTTAGAAATTATGGACAAAAAAAAAATTTTGAAAATAAAAGCCTTAGGCGTTAATCATGTCTATATACCGGTTCTTGTAGTATAAAAATATTCACTGATGAAAAATTAAAGACTATTACTCATACAAAAAATAATAAATAAAATCATATTATTATACGCAATTTTAAATAATAGTTTTTAATATAAACAGTGTTAAAAAATTTAATATAAAAATGATAGGTAAAAATAAATTAATAAAACCTGATGAGAAGCATAATACTAAACAAGGAATGTAGGTTTTATGAACAGGCTGTGTTAACGCAGTGGAAGACATGCAAATTTCGGCCCACATTCCAGACAGTGAGTCATGAAGACAAAGATAGAAAACATTATTTCTTTTCTTTTCTTTATCGCACCACAAACAATTTCCAATCACATATAAACATAGTGAGAGAGAGAGAGAGAGAGAGAGAGAGAGAGAGAGAGAGAGAGAGAGAGAGAGAGAGAGAGAGAGAGAGAGA
>JAAAKQ030131160.1:1287-11698 GCA_010016005.3 Zanna intricata | reverse complement strand
AATTTTAATGTATTTTATTTTTCTTAAAAATTGATTTTTAAGAATCATTTATATCATTTTATCATAATTATCTTAATTTTTTGTTTCATGTTATTTTTGTTTCATTGTTATGTTAAACATAAAGAGAAGTTTTTTCTGGGATGAATTGCGCTAAATTAAATTAAATCAAATTAGAATCATAATACTGTTATGTTTTGGTTTACTGTGTGCTTTTTTTGAGACAAATTCCTTAAATTTAGTAACTAAAGATCCCTAAGTTTAGTAACTATGTTAATTAATTTTCTTGTGAGTAGATTTATTTGCTTTATTATTAAAAAGAACTACTAAAGGAGGTACAGTTTAGAAATTAAGTAATTTAATTGCCCCACCTATATAATTTAATTGCCCCACCTATGTAATTTAATTATGGTTGCCCATGGCATTCAGGATGAATTAGGTTTTTGAAATGGATTTTTCAAATTGGTTTAATGAGTAAACACAAAAAAAAATTGTGATATTTTCCAGGCTTATGATTTTGTAAATTTTAAATAAAATCAATGAGGAATCTTATGTAATGTAATTTTTTAAAATTTAGTATGATTAAATTCTGTACCTTAGTAAAATTATTTCTTCCAAACATTAAAAATTAAATGTGTTGCTGCTAATGTGTGTAGGCCTACATTTATTAAAGTAAGAATATCTAGTAATTGTGTTGCTTGCTTTTATTAAGTATGTAAAAGAGAAGTAAGGTAGTTCAAATGTTAAGGCATTAATAAAATGTGGTAAATACTCTCACAAAAATTTGTTTTTATGGAAATCTTTTAATGCATTACTTTTTTCTAGTATGGGCCTCGACGATGAACAGATTTCTCCAACATCCTCTAGTGACCATGGGTCACCAGGGAAATCTGTTGAAAGTAAGTTGAATTCTGAAAGTAGTGATCTTGAGGAAGAAGAAAAGAAAAATAGATCTGTTTCATCTGGTAAGTCACTTTATCATTTTATTTTTCTTCCTTTTTTTAAATATGAATTATTTTAACTTTATTAGAAAAATTGAGCAATTTTTCAGAGATTAAACTTTTTATTGAATGACTGATATGGAAATTATAAATTCAGTTTTCTATAAGTACATTTACCATAACTATTATTCTAGTAATAAAACAGTTATCTGTTGCCCAACATTATTTAGTGTTTTATTTTAAATATGAATAAATTTTTTCTTCTTCAGAGTGAAATGCTGATACTCTTCGTTTGTTAACTTGTATACTGTTTGTGCCTGTCTATTCTGTTAGTGCCACCTGTTTGTGTCTACCTGTTTGTTTTCTGTTTGTGCCTAGTTGATTTTTTTTTCTAATTAGAAAATTTGAGTTTTAAAATAAATTATAAGGGTTATTTCTTAAGACCCTGAATGAAAAAGTGAATGGAATGCTATCATCAACAATAAACTTTGTACATTTAAGAATACTGTCATCATGGAGCTCCTTATGCAGTAATAACCATTGAGAGGAAGTCATTATTTTCTGCTTGCAATTAGAGCACACTAAACTTACTCATGGACACTTACGTGAATCGGACTGATGTATTCGTCTGTGTTAGCTGCAATTGCTGACTAATGATACACCATGTCCTTGTGAATTGTGATATCCTTGTATCCTTGTGAGCAGCATTATATTTGAAGTTTAAACTAAGTTGAAATTTAAACTTTAGGTGCTAACATTTGAAATATATTGGGCAACAAGTATTGATGTTATCTAATATCTTATGTTTTCTTAAGATTGTACATCTGGATTCAGAAATTTAATTTATACTTTTTTCATTTATTAATATTTTTCATATGTTTACGCCATTTGGCATATGCCAGATAATAGTTTTGTTCTTTTAATTTATATTTTTATTTATATCTCATTGTGGTTTTATTTCACCTTTTGCATATATCATAGGCTTTTTCCATCTCTGCTGTGTTTTTATATTACTGTTGTTTAGATTTTAAATTAATTTATTATAATTTTTAATATTTATTTGTTCACTATATCGTGTTCAGGACTGATGGTGACACTTTGTTATGTGCCCAGAAAAAAATTAAGAACCTGAGCATCCAGTAACAGTTTTTCTTATTTTGGATTTGAATAACTATATAAGTAATTTTTAAATCATAAATTTATGAGGTAGTAAAGCAAGTACTTGTGATGTTTAAATTTGAACACTCATAAATAGTTAAATTTTCTCTGAATTATTGATTGTTAAATTATGTATGTAAAATATATTTAATTAAATTTGAAATGATATCGAGAAAGAAAGAGGGTGTTCTTTTGATTTCTAAGTAGGACTTTTTTAAAACCTTATAAAAATTCTGAATCTTCTGACATTCAGGCTATTTATTAGTAATAAAAACACTTCATACAAACACATAGTTCAAACATATCATAGTTTTATGATTTGTCTTTCAAAAGATATAGCTCATTGAATAATTCAAGTAGCATTATTGTTGTTTATGTTTTTCATAAAATTATTAAAAGTCACTTTGTGTGACAAGAAAATAAATTCTTCATATCAATGTTTCAGATTTCATATTCAGTTTTTTATTTAGTATTGAATCAGGCTTCCAGTTTTTAAAAAGAATCTTTACCTGAAATGCTGTTTTTTTAGTGGTCTAGTGGAAGCTTTAATTTTTTTTTAAGGAACATTTTTTCCTGTAAAAAATGATCACCCATGACATGTAATCCAGTTTCATCTGTTATGTTGAAATCTTCTTCTACAGAGGACATCTGTTGTGATAAGAAGGTACTATCAGATTTCTTTGTTTTTTGATTGGAAGAAAACCTTGTGCAATATGAACGGATTTAAATAAAATTTCAAATATTTTACACAAAGACAGTATGTAATAGACATTAGATTAATAATAATCAAGGAACTTGTCAGTCATAAATTCAAACAATATCAAATCCTGAAAATATATTTTGCTGCTTGTTGATGTAGGAATTAATTATATAACATCTAAACATAAAAGATTGCATGAACATTATTTTACATCTGAAGTTAGAAATCTGAACTCATAATAACGGAAAATATTTAAGGCAAGAATTAATAGTAATGGGAAATAATAAGGTGCTGCAACACATGAGTTACCCACCCTCCATATTTTTCATGGCAGTAGCATTGAAGTTCAATAATCTTTACAGAAAAGAAGTTATAGTGTAATTTTTTAATGTTTTTTTTCCCACTGAGAACATAGAATATAAACGTCTACATAAGAAATCTAAAAATTTAATTGTTAAAAAGCCTCAGTCTTTCTCCTCCGTGTTTCTTCCATTAATATGGATTTGTTATTTTCAACATAAGTAACAAATTCTTTCTCATTTAAATTTAATTTTGATGTTAAGCATCACCATCATATTTTTTCTTCTTAATTTTATTGAGTTTATGTTTCAGTCCCAAATATTATATTCTAAACCAATTATTTTAGTAGTGATGTGAAGCAAGTTTTTTGTTTTATCAACAGACTTGCTGCTGCCAGTTTTTTTAAAATTAGTGCACATTTATAGTAGCTGTAAACATTTAATTCTTATATGTTCATCTATTTTTAGATAATATTAAATTTTTCAGAAATTTTCTTCAACAATGGTGTTTTAAATAGTCAGTAAAATTTGGAATCAGTGGGTTAATCAAAAAAGACATGTTCTCTAGAAGAACAATTTTTTTCTACGGTGGTATTATTATAATGTTTGAATTACAGTGCTGAAACCTTTATCATAATAGTTGAGGGTTTTAAATTATGGTAGGTAGTTGTAGTTGGAAGAGGCCATACGAAGGCGATCGTAGGTTGTGTAAATGTCAATTGATGGAGATGTCTGCTGAGTGATTTGCATCGGTTGCATTTTGACAGAAGCCAAACTAATAATTATGTTGTGTTTTCAAGTTTAGAGGATTTGAAAAATGATATGCGGTAGGCCCCTCTCGGCTAGGATGTATCATAATGAAACACACTTTCATTATGATAATAGGTATTCAACCAATCAAAAGCCTCTTTTCAGCCTCTGACCAGTTAGAAGTGGGTGTTGTTTAATGTATCACCTGATGTTTTTCTTGATTTTAATCTGATTTAGTAGTTAGCAAGCAGAGGTTAAATAAGCAATAGGTGACTATTGCTTAGTCACCTTTACTTAATAAAGGTTTCTATTTTACACGGTTTATCGATTTGTTATTTTTGTTGGATTCTGAGGAAGAAATATCTTTAACACTGATCAGTATTAAATAAAAGGCAGAATTTATAACTAATAACCTGCTGCCATAGAAATGAATTGTTTAATGAAATTTTTTGAAAAATTTAAATTTAAAAAATATATATTCTATCATCGATTTAAATTAATAATCCCAATCAACAATCCCAGGCCAGCCTTCTTGTCTCAATTGGTAGCGTCTCGGGCTTTCATCTGGAGTAAACACCTTTAAAAACAGATGTAATTTTATTAAACTCAATTAACCCCAGTGATGTCATTTTTTATAAAGTGAGATCCATGAGGTTGATGTTACGTTATCATAGATAAAATTATATAGCTATTTCAATAAGAAGTGGTATTTTGTGCAATTTTCAAACTACAAAATTCTAAGCCGCTATATCTGTGATTTATTTCTTAGTGATACTTACAGATTAGTAGTAATGCATGCCATGAGCCATGATACAGTTAGAGAAATATTTATTAATAGTAAAAATCAATTATAAAAATGGGGAGTGGTTAGTGGAAACAATGAGCAAATTACGGTAGACATAATGCTCCACTTTGATCAACCATTTAAAGCAGCGATTCCCAACCTGTGTACATGTACCCCTGGGGGTACGCAGGGTCCCATTGGGGTACATGAAAATTATATTGGTAATGGCGGAAATACTGAGAAGTTAAAACAGTTTAAAACAGTTAACTTGTATAAACATTATTATTATGTATTATGTCTACAATATGTAGTTTAAAATGAACCTTATAGCTAATAACATACTGCTAGACTATGAGCGTTGGGTTGGTAAAATACAGTACATTCGTTTGTATACTGTCTATCTAAGTGACTGTACACAAAGGATTCTTTATAATTCTTTGATGGTGCGTACCGACGTTTTATTGAACACTCGCTGCTAAGGATGAAACGTTTCATAGACAACGCCCGAAAATTCTACTCCGTTCGGTTGTTATAAAAATATCCTTGTAAACAATAAATAATAAAATGATAAAAAAATAATAAAATTTTGTTAATGTAGATAAAGGGACTCCCACAGTAACTCTCTATAGATCACAAGTCTCTAGAGACAGTACTAGGTATATTTTAAAGTTAAGATTGACAATAGATAGACCTTAAGAGAAACGAGACACATTTTTAGGAGTAGGTATGGAGTTATCAGGGGAGGGGTACTCATAAATGGAAAGTTTTATTAAAGGGTACGGGAACGAAAAAAGGTTGAGAAGCACTGATTTAAATAGTTTATTAAAATACTGGAGCATGCGTATTTTCTCAAATATTATACACTGGGTGTTTGTCAGTGTTCCAGTTGGTATGTCCGAAACATTGCTCAGTGAGTGAATGTAATAATTAATTCTAAAACATTATGCCATCAAGCATAAAAATTAACGACTTCACAGGCTACAGTTCAGCAAAGTTTGACAAAAGACTTTCTTTCTCCTTCATGCATATTAAATTAAGTTTATGCAAAGATCTGCTTCCTAGAGACCATCAACAACAAAGAGACTTTGTCACTTGAGTTTGTGAACATAAGGAATTGGACGCTGAAGACGTAAAAGAAATATGTAAAAAGTATGAGGTAAAATTAATAGCAGTGATAATTTTCAAGTAAAATACAACATATTTTTAACTGTTATGCTATTAAATTCATGATTTTAAACTATATATTTTACATTATTTGGAAAAACACTTAGTGGCTATCTTTTTATTTTTATCTGTAGGTAATAAACAAGGCTTTGTTATGTTGCAGATTTAGATAATCTGTTAATCATATAATTGTAGTAATATATATAAATAGCATTCTTTCTTTCTTTCTGTAATATTTCTTATGTTAACGTTTGTGTCCTGCAGATAAAGAAATATCAATTGAACAATTTGATAAGAATTTACCAGACACAGTCCAGCTTCTAACCACACCAGATGGATCAAAGGTGTATCTTGTGGGTACAGCTCATTTCAGTTTGGAGAGTCAAGATGATGTCTCAAAAGTTAGTTGTTTTTGTTACATAAATTATATGGTTTTTTAAGTTTACAGATTGTAATTAAATTATCTTTTATTTGCTACTTTGCCTGAATCAAAGGATACTACTGTGGTGTTCAAATATGAATGAATATTCATAATTAATAAAAGGTTAAGCTTGTTATAATACTTAAGGTAGTACTACTGCCTTAAATAATTGATTTTTTCAATGTGATAGAAAGACTTACTTATTTGTTAGGTAAAAAATTGATGAATTTTATCTTGCATTTAAGGATTCACCAGGAAATAAGGTCATTCATTTGTGAAATAAAAGAATGAAGGGGCATGAGTAGAATTAAGATTATTACTACTTAACTCTGTTCTATGTGGTTGTAAGTTATATCTAATTCTTTTTATGTAATCATTAGGGATTTAGGTGTTTATTGTGATGTACATTGTTTCATTATTAGTTTCCACTGCCATTTGTTTTACACATTATTTATCACTGTTTTTAGCATCCTTTAATGTGTGTTTCATGGCTAAAAAATGCTTTGATTAACTTTCACCGTCAATAGTAGAACTTTTCTATTTATATTACACTTTTCATTTTCAGCTGTTTAGCACATTTGTTTTACTTGATTACAAGTTAGTAGCTTTTTTGACATTCTGTTCACTAGTAGAAAGGATTTTTATATACATTCGAATAGGGTCCTCTCCATAAAATCCAGTGATTGTTTTGTCTTTCCCACTCAGTATAATTGTATAATAGTAACTCTAGTAACTTGTAACCAAGTATATTTATATAATTACACAACTATATCTGTATGCAGTTGTACATTACTACTACTACTGTTACTGCTACTAACACTAACAGTGTACTTGTATGTATTATTACCATTACTTGTATAACTAAACTATATAATAATTAAAAATATTTCTTTTCTTGCACTTTGCACTTTCTTCATACCTCTCTAATAACCTTGTTATGACTTCTTTGCATTTTTTCCTTCAGCTTAGTTCTTTATTTCATAAAGTATTCCAGGGGCAAAAGAAGCTACATCTTGCTTTCAAGGAACACCTTACATCTTAATCTGCTTCAATAATAACTTACATTTTTAGACTCTATAATGAGCTCAACATACTGTGAAGTTATTTTCTACCTATTACCAAGTAATAGTAAGTACTGTCATTGACTACTTCTGGTTTTTCCACTACTACTAGTAATGAGGGTCTTAACAGCAGCCTCTACTGCTTGCTTCTTTACTATCCACTTAAATAAATATTTGGTATTTCTTAGGGGATTAGTGACACTCAGTTACCCAGAATATTCCACCAGGACTGAAGTACTTTTGCTATCCATTTGCGAATTAATTAGATATCTCAAAATTACACTTATCTTTCTACTGATTGTGTGTTATCTATCACCCAGTAACATGCCCTTGGGATAGAGTTCTCACAGACAATGTCATTTAAGTAAGAATATGTGTGTTGTATGGCTGTAGTGCATTTATGTGATCTGTAACTCTGGAACATAACTAACACTATTTGTTACTATGAAAAGTGTTCCTGATTTGCTAAATATTTCCATAGTGATACTTTGTGATAAATGTTGTTTAAGTATGTGCTGTAAATTTTGTATTTCATAAATAATGTATTTACTGTTTTGTTTTGAGTAATAGATAAACATTCAACAAGAGTGAATTTGTTGTTTGTCTCAGAACAGTAAATTAACATTCTCATTCTCTAATTTTAATTTCTTACCAAATCTATATATTTGTGATGTTCAAGGTAAATCAAGTCATGCTTACTATAGAGGTTTACTTTATTTTATACTGCATCATCTGGAAATCACTTGTCATGTGTTTTACCTTTGCATTTTCTGTGAAAATTCATTTATTTTATAGCTTCTATTCATTTATTTTCTGTAAAATCAGATGAAGAGAGAACGTAGCCCCACATTTAATTGTAAAAATAACCTATCTAAGAAGATAGTCTTCCCTAAAATAATAAAAATTGTAATATATTGTTAATGTAATATCAATATGCAGTTTTTCATAAAAATGTAAAAATAAAAAAAAAATTTAGACAAACTTTGCTAAAGCAAATTATTTTAATTTTGTTTCTTGCTCTGTATGTTACTTTGTTATAAGAAATACATTAGTAAATGACTGGGATATTAACAAAGTGAAAATTTCAGTTTCTGAGAGAATAACTTAGTTGTATTTAAGTAGTTTATATGTTAGAAGAAAAATGATAGATAAAAATTTTATTTAAATCAAATTGCTAATTGTGTTCCTGTTCTACTTAATTTCTACATTTATCACTGACAAAGTAGTAGTTGTTATGAATACTAGTAAAATTAATTAATTTATTTTTTACAAAGAATTTAAAATGTGATTTTCTAAGATACTCGCAGATTCTTCTCAGAAGGAGAGGATTACCTTCTCTCTTCCTTTTCTTTTCTTGAATTTCTTTTCTTTTGATTCGCAAATAATTTTCTATTTTAATTCTTTTTCATATGTGTAAATTTATTTCAAAAAATTTTAAATATATTTTTTTATTCTACTGGTCATTCTTCAATTATTTAAGGGTTTGTTACTTTTCCTGAGAAATAAGTTTTATTTTTATCATTTAAGATAAATTTAGTTAATATATACGTTAGGAATTAGGTATATTTTTATTTTTCTAGCTTTATACTGTAAACATTTACAGAAAAAAATTATTTCCGTAATTGAAAAATTGAGCAGCTGAATTTTTCTGACATTATTTTTTTCATGTCTGAATCCAAAAATATTGAACTCTTGGATATGAAATTTTATTTGTACATATGGATGTGTTTTATCATGGATTTCCGTTTTATACTTTGATAAAATTTTCATTTACAATTGTGAAATTTGGCTTGGTTGCTTGTTTGCTAGGAGAGTTGATAAGATTAATTTTATTTTAAATTGCTTGGGAGGTAGAGAAATGTTGAGGGATTTAATAACTTGAAGAGATTGATATTTTACTCATGCAGTTATTTTTAGCTTTTTAAACTGTTGGAAGTAGTGCTTTTTAGTGTATTTAAAAACATTTTTTTAAAAAACCACCCTCATCTCTAATTTTATCAGTGTTCATAACTTTTGGTAGTATCATTGTAGTGACTGAATTTTTTTTTCTGTATGAGATGTTATCAAGAAACATCTGAACCCTTCTCACGTGGATAGCCGATATCCCTCTATTGATAATAAAGGTTCTCAAAATGTTTCAAACTTTTCACTGCCTATACCTGTAAAACTGAATGGTTTTAATTTTTTTCTAAACAAGGATTTATCTGGATGCAATTAGGTTTTATTATGTATTAAATAAATAAGTTCTGAGTACATAATAAGTTATTGAATTTTTCTTTAAAAGTGATTATTTTATTATTTCACTTGCCCAGAATAGTTCAATCAGAATAGTTTGCTTGCTTAGGCAAGCAAACTCAAATTGCTCTTGTAAAAATACATTGAATTCTACCATTACATCTACTGCTTTTTATGAATATGCAATAATTATGAATACATCTATAAGAAGTATTAGAAATAAAAAAATAACATAATTAAAGAAACTGAATCAATAATGGTTTAGTATAGTTATCTTTCTATCAAATTGAGTGACTCACTGCATCTATCTAATCACAATGGTTGTAATAATTTTTTTCAGCTAGTGTTTGCTTTACAATAGATGTTTGGTTTCAGAGCTTACAATGATGCCATGTATAATTTTTTCTCAGTCTGTCGTGTTATTTTATAGAATTTAGTTCATAATGGAAATGCTTCCAATTTTGCCAAAGTACTTTTTGTTATGTTTGGCCCTCCTTCTTGTTTTTGTTATACTTATCACTATAGTTATTAATTTGAAGAATTTTCTTTTTGTTTTGAAAATGGTGGGCTGGCAATACTGTTATGGATTCTAATTATAAAAGTAAAAATATTCTTAGGAAAAATCGCAATTTCTCCTTCGTTCTCCCCTGTCCCATTTTGTTGTTTTTATATAAAATTTTATATCTCAGGTTTGGATAGATGAATCACATTAATATTTGGTAAGCATCTTGGTTATAAGTTTTAAAATTAGCAGAAAATTGGTACTTAAATACCTTTACAAATTATAAAATGGCAGCCATGTTTATTCTTCAATATGTTGTATCTCTATAAATATTAGTTTTATCAAATTGTATTATATTTTCTAAAATATTAAGCCTTTAGTATTACAACTAGAATTAAC